>JANAVB010005597.1:27752958-27780458 GCA_029216955.1 Iris pallida | reverse complement strand
ATCTTGTTTAAGGATGTACGCCTACAAAGATTATCCATCCCTCCGCGGCCAAATCGGTTCCGGGGACCTCCGGCATTTAACCGTTTGGGGGGATACTCATACAAGAGTTATTATCACATTAATCTCGAGCCCATTCCAATCGACCATGCAACGCCCTATCATTCAACAGTTAAATTCAAACAACCAAACATAGTCTTGAGTCCGAGACTCAGACTTATCGTCTCGCATTTCTTCCATTTAGCTTTCTATGTTCTTTCGTCTCGCACTTCGTTTCGATGATTCAATGGCATCGTGCCTCAACTCAATGCTCGTCAACCGAACGACCCGAAGGTCTCGAACACCTTTCGAAGCAACATGTCATATCCGACAGTTCCGCCACATTCATACCGCAACTGTATTCTCTCGCAACGAAGCCATTTTATTATCCCGTGCACGTAGGCACGTTTCGACCGTACTTCCAATGTTCTAAAACTTAGCATTCAATGTTCGGGGCTTGCGCTAGGGCGCTCGCCTATTGTCTTTCAATGTTCTAGCCGTTCTAACTCGTGCGCAAAGGCACGGTATGGTTCGTGCACTAAGGCACTTGCCGATTACATTTATCCCATGTTCTTACGGCTTGCGCACCGAGGCGCTCGCCTATGCGATATCCAATGTCCCATAGCGACTCGTGCATATTGATGCACGTTTTATTTCAATTGTTCTAACTTAGTGTTCGACTCACACTATGATTCATCTCCAATCGGCCACGCCCGTGGCGTCGATAGGTTAACTTTAGCATACAATGATATATTGACTTATCGAATGAAGGAGTAAAAAGAAGTCAATCCTCCCACCTTGAGTCGATAGGCCTTCGTCGTTTCGCCGAGCCGATGCGGCTCGATTCCCTAACTTTGTTGCACGGCCACTCTCCTTACTTAGCCATTCAAGCACTTCGTGCTTCATTGAGTTATACGTCCAATTCGCCTTAGCATGCCCAAGTCTTAGCCCGTCGCAAGGCGACGATTTGATTTCGCGGACCCCTTACTAAATATTGCAAAAGATCGACCTCTAATACTTTCCCGTCAAAGTATAACCTGCACACGAAACCAACTAAAATCAATACTTGCAACGATTCGGACTTGCGCCTTGGTCGATTCGATTTCTTAGAATCTTCGAGCCGATTCAACGCGCTCATCCTTCGGGGCAACACGGCGCTTCGTATCGATTCAACTCGATGTATTCTTTCGGGGCAAGGCAACTCTTCGCATCAACTTAGTTTGATGCATTGCTCGGGACAACTTAACTCTCGTATCGTTTTGCATCGATACATTTCCTTTGCGTCAATGCGACTCGTTGAGTCAACGCTTCAGCGTAATGCGCGTGCGGAGCGGGGCATTACAGAATATGCCACTCAAAACAAGGTTCGTCCTCGAACCAAAACCAACACTTCGACTAAGTGTTTTATAGATCGTTTTACGATCGTCCCACCAATGTTGTTCGATTTCATACTATCTCGCAAGCTTTTCACTAATATTTCCAAGTCCTCCCTGCAGCTCGATTTGAATTTGGATACGACTCGATTTGAATTCGTACCTATATTCAAGGCGTCCCGAATATATGTATTTCGACCGAGTCCAGTCGTAGCAAATTGGAACAAAGCTGACAGGTAAATTTCAATCCTATGCTTGCCATCTCATACTCTCGATCGGACTTATCTTTAGCAACTGTTCTCGAAATTTTATCGCATATGCATATTGATACACACGCGATTCATTCAACAAAGTCACTGCACGCGACGCGATTCATAATCGCCTTTCTCGTTTCGTATGTTCCATTTGGGACTATCCATTCTACGCATTGCGTCAAGCCGTCGCGCATCCAATCACAACGAGTCTCCGCAACGCCTTGCGTTCGAAGTCGCTACCCAACTATTTTCGAAGTCTTGCTTATGCAACTTATCTCGATACAATTTTCTTTGTTGACTTGTAAATGCATCAACATTCAGGGCTACGCCCGCTAGGTTACTTACATAGTCTCCGTGCTTAACTTCTCCCGACGCAACTTTAAATTGACATTGCACAAAGGCCACAATCTATCCGACACGAAAGTTTACATCAAGGCGACGGTGCTCAAGGCAACGATCGCCTTGACACGAAGGTCTTTACGATACGCCTTACGATCGATTCCTATCGAGTAGGAAATTCACTAGCCAAATTCTCGACTTATCCGTCTCGCAACATCAAATGTAAATTTTGATTCCCGCAAGCTTAATTGCAAGGTGAATCCGAATCTAACGACATGACCCGTAAGTCATTCCCTTATCGTCCCCTCTCGTGCATAGCACGTTTCTCGCAATCGCCTATCCGAATCACCAAGTCCGTTGGTGAATTCTAGTTTGACCGTCGACCAACATAACCATTCAAGTTCATCCGACGAATACTCAAAAAACTTATCATTCTCAATCGAAAGCTGTTCCAACAATTCTCGATCGCCTAGACTTATCGTCAACATGTACCGTGTTATATTTGTTATCGGTGCAATCTCATATGCGATATCGTATGGTCATCTTACGGTCTGCAGCATTCAATTTGATTTGGCGGTCAAGTCTTCTAGGGTCGGCTGCCCCGAAGCTACGCTCGATAACTGTGGAACATCACCGAAGGACAGTTTACTACGAACCATGCTATATCTTATTTCGAAGTCAAATCACGTTCCGACGATTCTATGCGACTATCCAATTTTGAACAAAACCATTTCTATCGGCGCAACTGATGCCCAACTATCCTCCGAGTAAAGTCATACACTGCCGTCGATGATTCCGTAATTTACGAAACATCTGCTCGCATCAAGTTCGAGTCTATCTTATTCACGGGTCGACACACGAGATGCTATACGCATCGAGCAATCGTCGATGACTTATAGTCTCGTCTTGATTAATCACAAAATTTACGATCAACCAAGTTCGTTCATTCTCGTATCGTTACTTACAAAATTTTGATAGCGCAAGGCGCACTCCATTTTGTATTCTCACATCGTGCCTACATTTCCTTGCGTATCGATCTTGATAGTTCATATCAATTTCGACAGCAAGAGGGTCGACTTCGAATCCGTTTCAACGTCAACTTAACTCGCATTGCATACATCCAAGTTTGCAACAAACCTTTCCATACGCATCCACTCGTTCTCCGATTCGCCGCATCCCGCTATACTTTGATCGCGTAACCGAGTTACCGATTATCCAACATCGTGTCCTCGAGTTATACGATCTCGCCCTCTAAGTTTTGCGTGTTTTCAGTCGTACTCAAATGAATGTCGCCGTAACGTAACCAATTATTTCTTAGGCACGATTTCTCACGTCAACCAACTTTCTTACCGAAGTCGCACATCGTGCAATTCGATTGCAACTCGCATCGCCCAACATTTCCTATCGAAATTGCAAGTCGTGCGATTCGATTCGTCTCGCCCAACATTTCTACCGAGATCGCGAGTCGTGCGACTCATTTACAAGTTCAAGTTTTCTTTTCCCGTCGATCCGATTATTGCATCAAGGCATAATCGTTTCGCTAGTCTCGGTCGTCCGACCAACTTATAACTTTCGTCCGACGTATCGTTCATCGATACGAGTCTCGCCTTATCGTCCCAACCGATTTTCGAAGAACACTTGCATCAACATACCGTCGTATAAATTTTCAATCGAGTCTCGGTGCTCTCCCGTCCGTTGCGGACAAACCTTCCGCAATTCTCACAACACGTCGATGCAAATCATCGTACAAGTGATACACCATATACCACTCAAAATCGAGTCATTCATCGCCTACGTGGTATGGCATATACCACTCGGAATTCAAGCCATTTCCCTCGTGCTATACTTAGTATAAACCGACAATTCCTTTCGACTCACGATTTCCGCAGTGACCGTGCTTGATCACAACCATAACTTTGATTCTATCACATCCGACACAACTCGATCAATGTTCTCGTTTGCCAACATAAGTTTGGTGTGCAACCGAACGATTCGTTCTATCGATTTACGATTTCAATTCTTTCCTTACGTTGCATCTCGTGCAACACTTTATTTGATACGCGTCGCACCCCGTGCAACAATTTTACTTTTGATACACGTTGACATCGTGCTACGATTTATTTCCGACACTTTTATTTCACTTTGTACAACGATTTATTTCCAATTTCCTTTACACTTCGTGCAACGATTAATTTGATATGCGTTGCACCACGTACAATAATTTTACTTTCCAATACGCGTTGCACATCGTGCAACGATCATTTCCGACATTTACCGCACCTCGTGCAACGAATTACTCTCGACTTTCCAAGTCAATACACAATCCGTTTAACACATTCGGTATTGGCTTATCACTTCTCACTTTCATTTTAACGCATATTCACCATTACTCGTTGCACTTCGTGCATCATTTTATTTCTTATTCAACATGTTACATTGCGACAATATCTCAAATCGTATTTCACAATTTGTTGCGCTTGCAGCAACTAACATTTGTGGCTCGTTTGCATTCAATACAATATACCCTTCGCGACTTTCTTAGCAAACGTCATAAAATTTCCAAAACACATGCGGTAAAATTCATGATTTGTATTAGACTTATTGTATGGAACATCCAGTGCGGCATCGAGTAGAGTCAAGAGTGATATCAAGTGGTGGTGGGCAACTTTTCAAATTGTAATGAAGCCAGCGTCCAGAGGAAATTGAGCCTAGAGCTCTGATACCAATTTGTCACGCCCCGATCCGGGATCACCCGAATCATCGTCCTCGCAGGGGGCGTGATGCCGCACGAGCCTGGAGTTGCGCTCTTGCAAGGCAAGATGACAAGTTCTCAAATGGTTATCTTTTGATTCGATATTTAACAACGAAAGGAAACAGAGTACGTATACGAAACAATTCTCTTTATTGATATTCGAAACTGAGATTTACAAAGGCTTTCGATAGCCTAACAATACATGCCAGATTGGCTACAACACTCAGGTTCTCTCTTGCCCACAAAGGATTTCACCGTTCCATACATCATGCCTTCTATATCTCGGCCGCATCAATCCAGCTGCGTAGTCCGAGCGTCAATACGATAGCACGCTTCAATGTGCTTCGGCATTCCAAGCCTTAACACGTTCAAGCAACGCTTCGCCGCGAGCAATCCATTCCCTGCACCCTGCATGAAGCTGGTGGGGGATCAGTACGTTCGTCCTCGCATGTACTGAAGCAAAGATCATCTTTCCCAACCGACATTTTAATATTTATGTTGAATCATACAACTTAGCTTATGATCTTGCTATGTTCTCCTTAGGGTCAATTTCATGGCATCTTCGAAAGCGTAAAGCATTTATCATAGCAGCATGTTATCGAATTTAATAGGCAAGCAAATGCGCAATCT
Source organism: Iris pallida (assembly GCA_029216955.1). Lineage (NCBI taxonomy): Eukaryota > Viridiplantae > Streptophyta > Magnoliopsida > Asparagales > Iridaceae > Iris > Iris pallida. The sequence continues at coordinate 27,775,074 of JANAVB010005597.1, read as the reverse complement.
CGTATTTGATTCGTGGCGCGACTTACCAAGTCGACGCACTCGCCCTTGCATCGACGCAAGGTGAATACGCCGTAATCTTTCCCTGTCATGTTATTGTGCATCTCTAAGTAGGATCTCTATGCGGGATGCATATGCGCCTACACTTCAATCCATCGTTCCTTAACTATATGAGGGCCATTGGCGTATCCATGCCGAAATGGACTAAAGGAGTTCCTTTCTTTTCTCTCCTTCTTTTCTCTCTATTTGGTTGGGCTGCTCGGCGTTTCACGGGTTCGGTCACCTCCCAAACAACCGAAACGTCCCCGATGCATACCATAATTTGCGGCTTTTCCCATCTTGTTTAAGGATGTGCGCCTACAAAGATTATCCATCCCTCCGCGGCCAAATCGGTTCCGGGAACCTCCGACATTTAACCGTTTGGGGGGATACTCATGCACGAGTTATTATCACATTAATCTCGAGCCCATTCCAATCGACCATGCAACGCCTTATCATTCAACAGTTAAATTCAAACAACCAAACATAGTCTTGAGTCCGAGACTCAGACTTATCGTCTCGCATTTCTTCTATTTAGCTTTCTATGTTCTTTCGTCTCGCACTTCGTTTCGATGATTCAATGGCATCGTGCCTCAACTCAATGCTCGTCAACCGAACGACCCGAAGGTCTCGAACACCTTTCGAGACAACATGTCATATCCGACAGTTCCGCCACATTCATACCGCAACTGTATTTTCTCGCAACGAAGCCATCTTTTATTATCCCGTGCACGTAGGCACGTTTCGACCGTACTTCCGATGTTCTACAACTTAGAATTCAATGTTCGGGGCTTGCGCGCTAGGGCGCTCGTCTATTGTCTTTCAATGTTCTAGCCGTTCTAACTCGTGCGTAAAGGCACGGTATGGCACTTGCCGATTACAGTTATCCCATGTTCTTACGGCTTGCGCACCGAGGCGCTCGTCTATACGATATCCAATGTGTCACTCTCCGATCCTGGAATACGTATTTTAATACGTAAACCGATAAATTATATTTACCTTGAATTTATACGATATTTATTATGCAGTATTTTTTCATGCATTTCCCAAAATATTCGACAAAATAATTTTCTAATTTATTTTTCTGCATTTGGGCCTACAGTTTTGGCTCATTTGGGTAACCTATTTTGGTTCACCAATGGTTCATCATGAACCCTTTGGTTCATCATGAACCCATGGGTTCAAGATTCTATATAATAACTCATCTCATTCTCTCTCCTCTCATTTACTTCCTCTCATTTATTTCCTCCACCAACCAAGGCAAGTACCAACTTGCTCAAGAAATGGATCCATATTTTGTCATTGATTTCTTACAAAACTATTTGCCAAAACATGTTCTTCTCCTCAATCTATACTAGTTTAGAACTTGGAAATTTCTTTTGAAGCTTTGATTTTTGTAGATCTAAGTTTCAATCATTTTCGGATTTTGTATGGTTTGATCTACTTTAGTTGGATTTTATGGGTTTTTGATGCTTCCATGGAAGAGCATTCAGTTTCACCCAAGTTGGAACTTTGGAAATCTGGATTTGGAGTTCGGATGGCCAAGTTGTGATGTTTGAAGCTTTGGGTTCATCCATGGTGTTCTTGCTGTTTGGAGAAGACTGTGAGCAGTGTGCTCCTGTTTGAGCACGCTTCCTGTTGGAAGCGTGTCTCCCCTTGAGCCTGCGTGACTTTTTACGCAGCTCTTCCCTTGAGCCTGCGTGACTTTTCACGCAGCTCTTCCCTTGAGCCTGCGTGACTTTTCACGCAGCTCTCCCCTTGAGCCTGCATGACTTTTCACGCAGCTCTTCCCTTGAGCCTGCGTGACTTTTCACGCAGCTCCCCCTTGAGCCTGTGTGACTTTTCATGCACGCAGCCTTGAGTGAGCCTGCGTGACTTTTCACGCACGCTGCCTTGAGTGAGCCTGCGTGACTTTTCACGCACGCTGCCTTGAGTGAGCCTGCGTAACTTTTCACGCACGCTGCCTTGAGTGAGCCTACGTGACTTTTCACGCACGCTGCCTTGAGTGAGCCTGCGTGACTTTTCACCCCTTGAGCGTGCGTGTTTTTGTGCGTACGCTTTTGATATTTTATTAGATACTATATGCCTTTTATATCCTTACGCCTTTTGTCCTGAGCATGATATGAGCACTAATGTGACCCCGGAGAACAAAGTGTTCCTACCCGATACCTGTACCTGAATATCCCAGTTCTTGTTCATGCTCGACAAATGACTCGTAACTCCACGTGGCGTATTTGCAATGATGCACTACACTAAGGAGGGTAGCACATCTTGACATACTGATTGACATGGATCCTCTTTGGGATACTCGTACTAAAGTACGACTTTAGGGGGATAATCATGCAGGCCACAACATGTGAGTCCAAGATTTCACCTAGGGTTAAATTAGGCAACTAAACATACTAGATGCATGGGGAGGGCAAAAAATCCCGAGATCGTGTTACACCAGCTGCCTTGAGATATTGTCTTGACGCGTCGGCTGGTCTCCACGGATACTGTGTCATCCGCAACGAGCGGATGACTGTATCCGATTAATTCCTGCTATATATTACATGTCTTGGCAAGGTGGCCTTACGAGGGACCTGTGCTCAATGACACCTGTCTACGCGAACCCCTGGGTTGGCTAGCCTTGCTGGAAGATACGATCTGAGGATTTTCTAATAACATGACGCGAGGATAACCTCGTCCCACTAGAAACTCGTAGACTTGATTGGCCGTGAAAACGACTCGCTTGTATCCTATTACCCTCCGTGAATAACTGAGGGAAGCGGACTGTCATGGTACGTGATCCAACCCATGTTCTTGTTTGATTGTTGGGTTGGTTATCGTACTATAATAGGCTGTGGACCAAAGTTATGAACGGAAGACATATTCTGGTTGTGAAGTGCTACTTCTGTGAATGACTGAGGAACATGGTCTATCATGGTGCATGATCCAACCCGTGTTTTTGTTTGATTGTTGGGTTGGTTATTGTGCTGCGATAGGCTATCGACCGAAGTCACGATCAGGAGATTTTATTGTTTATACCTTTTAACTTATGTGAATGTTATAGAGTACGATACGTCCCGACTCCATACGGCACCTTTTGTCCTTGTTTGGTTGTAAGGGTACCATATGGGTTCGAAGATGTTGCGCTACCCTATAATAGTAGCATAAGTATTACTATTATCAATCATTCTATTATCTGGGTTTTTAATCTTAACTCTTGTGCCCCTTTGGCGGTACTTGCTATTCGGGGCAGACCCCGCTGGTTTTGTTTGGCCAGATCTCGTAGCAGAGCCGGAGGACACGATTCCTTCCTGACATCCATGGTGTATACTAGGAGCATGGCGGTTCGGGGACTCGAGTGGGTTTCTTCTCTACCACTCCTACTTATACATTTTGCGACGTTTAGCCACCGGTACCTGTTAGCCGGATTACATGATATTTTGTGTCAGTACAGAATTGTAAATAAACAGACTGCAGCTGTGTATAATTTTGTACTCCTGACTCTCTGAGATAGCTAAATTATAAAGCTAGTCTCTCATGATCATTTTGATGAAGCGTCAGGGATGCCTTACTGCTTTATCTTTAATATTCATTTCATTGCTGATGTGACTTGATTGATTGAGACATAGAACTCTGTGGGGCCATAGGAGACTTGATTGTAGCATGTACCCCTAGTCTATCGACAGCCACGATCGCCGTATGACGTTACGTACCTCATATGGAGTAGCTGGCCTAGTCCGTCTCTGTATTTCGGTACTGGGGCGTGACACAATGTCCCATAGCGACTCGTGCATATTGATGCACGTTTCATTTCAATTGTTCTAACTTAGTGTTCGACTCACACTATGATTCATCTCCAATCGGCCACGTCCGTGGCGTCGATAGGTTAACTTTAGCATACAATGATATATTTGACTTATCGAATGAAGGAGTAAAAAGAAGTCAATCCTCCCACCTTGAGTCGATAGGCCTTCGTCGTTTCGCCGAGCCGATGCGGCTCGATTCCCTAACTTTGTTGCACGGCCACTCTCCTGACTTAGCCATTCGAGCACTTCGTGCTTCATTGAGTTATACGTCCAATTCGCCTTAGCAAGCCCAAGTCTTAGCCCATCGCAAGGCGACGATTTGATTTCGCGGACCCCTTACTAAATATTGCAAAAGATCGACCTCTAATACTTTCCCGTCAAAGTATAACCTGCACACGAAACCAACTAAAATCAATACTTGCAACGATTCGGACTTGCGCCTTGGTCGATTCGATTTCTTAGAATCTTCGAGCCGATTCAACACGCTCATCCTTCGGGGCAACGCGGCGCTTCGCATCGATTCAACTCGATGTATTCTTTCGGGGCAAGGCAACTCTTCGCATCAACTTAGTTTGATGCATTGCTCGGGACAACTTAACTCTCGTATCGTTTTGCATCGATACATTTCCTTTGCGTCAACGCGACTCATTGAGTCAACGCTTCAGCGTAATGCGCCGTGCGGAGGGGCATTAATAGCCCACATGTTGGGCTACACACTCGTGCAAACATGAGGTGTCCAAGTGTCGTGTCCGCGCGATACGACGCGCGCGAAGTGTCCTCTGTGCAGTGCGCACAGTGCAGTGTAAAACCCGTGTTCGTGTCAGAGCTCTCTCGACACGGCACGAGAGGCCGAGATATTTGAGGGGGGACCTGTCAGAGGTTGCCCCCACCTCTGTGCCAAGTGGCACGTGTCCATGTGACGTGATGAGGAAGAAATTAGGGTCGGGTAGCAGGGGATTAATTGAACCCCTGTGCAGAGTCAGTGCTGTGGGTTCGTGTCCGATTTGGACACAAAAATGGACCCAAAACGTGCTCAGTCAGGTATGGTTGTGATCAGCAAGTCTAGGACTACACACACATGTAATTAGTTTTGTAATTAACCAAAATTCATTTCTTTGTGGCATTTCAACAAATACAGTTTTTCAAACATGGATACGTGTCCGATACGGACACCAAATCAAACCTACTTCCTACCAAACTTGACCTACAGGTCCATGGTACCTAGATGAATGCAACCATGAAAGAAAACACAATATTAATAGGTTTAGAGGCACTTTACCTATTGAGTGAAACTCAAGATTTTAATGGAAAGGGGGGTGTGTCCTCTTCACTTGTTGGTGTCCACAGCTATGTGTCCAGCTTGCTAGCCTCCCTTAGCACCCTCTAGGTTGTAGGAACCCAATGCAAAGACTAGGATGAGTTTAGAGCTAATTTGAAGAAGTTATGGAGGTTTGAAGGTTGAGGGAAATTTCTAGGTTTTTAATACATGCAAAATGGTATGTAAAGGATTTGATGTAGTTATATAAGAAGGGGGCATGGTAGGGGGTGCCCTTGGCTGGTCATGGCAAGGGGGGTGTCCTCTTGCCTTCCATCAAGGTGAAGGCAAGGACTTTGTGCCAAAATTGAGATCTTTTGAGGGTTTCAAGGAAAATATCTAATAAAGGTATTCTAAGATATTTGTAAATAATGCCATGAGATAATTAGCTATCCTTTATTCTCTAGGTTAGTGGCTAACCTCTAGATTTGGGTAAACTAGGTTAGGGACCCTCATGATAATATAATAATAATTCACATAAATCCAATAATTCCAAAAATTCTTAGTAAATTACCAAAATATTCCTTAGGCTAAAAAGCCCTAACTTGCTGTTCTAAACCTATGACTAGGCTCATATGATCATGGTTAGTCTCTGGGTTAAGTAATCTCTAAGGTTGCACTAGCAAAACATCAAAATCAAGTCTGTGGTTTTAAAATAACTAAAATCACCAAAAATCATATATGGTTTAAATATCATTTTTAAATAATTATAATTACAAAATTTCAAAATTATCCTCATTTTAGAAACTGGGTGCTACAGGCAATAATCATAGTGAAGCATGTAAACATATTCTTAGTAGCATTCTTGTGGACATATCATTTTAGCATTATTGGTGTTATCATGCAAAGGCATCATTGAGGCATACTAGGTGTTATCATGAAAAGGCGTCATTGAGGCATCGTTAACATTAATATCTTAAACATGTTATAACAGTTCTCACTTCAAGTATCACTTAGCATGTATGTTGTGTTTGAGCAATGATTATAGCATGGCATCTTTTAGCATACTGAATTTAACATGTTAAGCAGGATCTCATGCTGAAAGGCTACATACAGCATCATTTACTTATTTGGAACGTAAGCATGCAAGTTAAACCAACACATATATTAATTATCACATTTAAGTGATTTCTTACCGATAGCCGACTCCCTCATACCTGCATCAAACACAGGTTAGCAGATATACTTACTCTGCCTGCATAAGACATTCATTAGCATGCATCCTGACTACATGGTCACTGGTGTTTAACCATACGGACATTGCCATATAGGTCTTCATTAGTAATGCGATGACTCTAGAGAAGGTAGCTAGCCCCAAAGGATGCCTCGCAAAACCCGTGCCCCTACTGGCACGCCAATGTTTCTCTTAGGCCGGATCGGTCGCCCTAACGTTCTAGGGTACCGTCCGAGAAAATATATCCCCATTACTTATGCATAAGTTGTCCTATGACCATGCGAATGCATGTCCAACTCAATCGTGAACATAAAATACATGGTAAAATATTGAAGTAAAGACAACAGTGCATCATCATTCATCTCATTCAAGTCATGTTCAATGACTTATTCATTCCCAATATTACCATCATTTCATTTGGTGATCTCAACGATCCCAAGCCTTATCAATTCTCATTCATTGCTTCATTGCAACATTTCTCATCACGTTCCTTCTAAGGAGGAACAACAGCATTCATTCATTTTGAAGGGACCTGTAGCATTTTATTCATTTCATTGGAACAATAGCATATTCAATTCTTTTCCCATGTATCATTTATGCAGCATCTCATTATTCAAGTGATTCATTCATATCTCAATCTTATGCATAAGGGACATTATTGATTCATTCTCAGGCATCATGTTACATTAGCAGTTCGAGTGTAATTCGTTCAAGTTCCAAAGTTCATGTGTTATTCATTCAATGATTTTCAGCATATGCATCTCTATCGATTTAGCAACTAAAGCATCGCATCACAATTATTCAACATTCAAGGTATGAGACATTAGGGACATATTCATAGCACACGTTATTCTATTTATTAAGCATGCAGGAATAAGGAAGAAGGAGGACAGTTCCACTTGCCTGCATAAAAGGTTCTTCTTATTCTGGTTGCACACATTCCCCTAAGCGTAGCTCCACCAGCGAGCCACGTTCCAACACTTAATCCGTCCAGCCAGCTCAGAGAGACTGCATCAGTCTCAACTCTCTTGGTTCTCAACATAAGTCATGGTCCAACATTCTGATCCCATCCAACAAGCCAACCAAATGCCTTGCGCGGAGCGGGACATTACATAATATACCACTCAGAAAAAGTTTCATCCTCGAAACTTAAGAAAACAACTCATCAACTAGATTCACTTAATCACCATGAGTTATTCATTTAGCTTTAATTCAATGTTTATTTTAGCCCACTTGGTCATTTTAAAATAGCTATCCAACTGTATCATTTTAATCCATTAACGATTCAATCCATCTTTCTCTTTTTCCAAATACTTGCAACTTCTCATTGATTCATCAACATTTTTCTTGCATTCTATCTTGGTCGCAACGCATCACTTCTTTTGGATCCATACACATATTTCAGACGTCCCCAAAACATATGCATTTCAGCCAAAGTCCGTGCTAGTGTAACAGATTCTTCCCATAATGTTATCTCAGTCGCAACCTATCACTTCGGCTGGATCCGTACACATATTTTAGCGTCTCCAAAACATATGTACTTCAGCCAACTTCCATGATAGTATAATTCGATCAGCCACGATATAACTCTCTTTCCAAATCAGACTTAGCATCCTTTCAATTGACTTATCACTTTATTCACTTGTCACAATCACTATCTTCCAGGCCACAACACTTTACATCAGGGACAACTTGGTTAAGCTCTCTATCCGGGCATAATATTTCTAGCATTTGATCAAGGGTCTAATCTTAGAGCCAATCATATCAAGAGTACACAACATGCAATCATATTCCTTTCCAAATCCAACAATATTTCTCACCGAGGTAATTCATCTTTTCTAAAAGATACAATCCGACATCACCAACTATCGATTATCCAAGTCAGGATATAATTCTATGCAACAGTCAAGGTTAACCCAGCTACCCGACTATAGATACCTATCCAACATTCCCGCCATGAGCAGTCAATTCCATCTCATATAATAATTCACTATTCGATATATACAACTCAAGTCTCATCCCACGATTCTATTTTCCGCTATAGGCCGACACATAATCCTCAAGGGTCAAACATCTCCAAGGTTCATATTGGAGCATATACTTACAACTTATCATTCTTAGATCATACTCATCACCATCTCTCGCTCAATGCCACAAGGTCATTCTATGGGTCGCCAACGGCCATCTATTATTCGGTCCAGTCTCAATGGTTAGCTATACCGACAGCTATACCTAATCATTCAGGTGACTTCCCTAGAGTGGACGACTACTAGGGATCATGCTAGTTTCTTATTCTCAGGGCCAATAAGCAACCGACAGTTCTAAGGAACTCTACCCAAACCTATGGGTATCAACTAAGTCTGAATAACTAATCGCCATTGTCGGCTATGCCAACAATTGGTAAGTCCTCAACTGGTCGCTAGGGTCAAGTCTATCTATCCAGGGTCTTTCTTAAGGAAATAATTCCCACAGAGGTTCATTCTAGACTTATCCAACGATCGACTAAGATCAATCTATCAACATTACGGTCAATTTCCAACCCGACATATGATTCTCATCGTTCTAATAATCCATCAAGTAAATTCCCAATGATTTAATTTCTATTTCAAATTCTTTTCTACCCACACGAACCCATAAGCCAAGGCTAACTATTCAAGGGTCTTCGAATCCGATATTCTTAACATAACTACGGAATCATACTATTTGATCCGTATGGCAGAGTCACACCACCAAGTCATAAGCCAACAATCTATTTCCCAACCAACAGTCACATATAACGACATTATCCAACACGATTGCAATTCCTCAATCCCATTCGTTTCATCAGTCATCAACATCTCATACGGACATTCTTAAATCTCATATTGCAAGGGTCAAGTAATTCATTCCATTCAATCCGACAATTCATGTATCAATTAACCATTCTCTATGCAACACAATTATTCAGGGTTGCTACTTGTTACTTTTTAGTACAATTCAATTCCTCAGCATTCATGCACAGGTGCAACGACTATCCTTTGGTGATCAAGATGGTTAACATCTATTACACATTAGGATCAAGGCACAAATCTCTAATATTCCTTTGGTCACCGATAACTTTTTCTAAAACTTCCAGCTTAGCAATCAATATTGTATTAGCCACAATAATTTGCATCCAACCAATCGAAATCAACATTCAGATATTCTAAGCCACAATATTCTCTAGCCAAATCCATTTACCCATAGCATACTAACGGTCTTACTAGTCCGAGTCATCACTCGACTAAACAATTTCTAACCAAGCCACCAGTTACCATTTTCGATAATCTCGCTACTCAATATAACATCACCGTTAAAGGACACTCGAGTCATCTAGCCACAATACATGACTCCCAGCTAAGTCTCGGCACTATCCAGTACCCACAGATAGTCTCATTGATATCCTATGGAAAGGGTCAACAACATCTCGTTTTGAGGTGGTAGAGGCAATATACCACTCAAAAACGAAGCCATCCTTAAACAATACCAACCCAATTCTATTCTGGACATTCGGGATCTATAATGATCACATTATTTAGCCAACATCTCGGAGTCTCAATATTATAAGCCAACATTCTAGCAACACACATGAATCAATTCACCACTTTCGTTGAACTCATCCATCAATTACCCCATTCATAATTTATTTCTAACATCACATGCAATTCTCAACTTGTTACAGCATATATAGCCACTTTCCTTTATTCCTATACTTCCAAACAGCATTCACAATATAGCATACTATGGCATCGAGTCATTGTTGGGTTATTTGTGTCCAAACCAACAACAATCATACACTCAGGGGCATCACAATATATTTAGACTTATTGTATGGAACATCCAGTGAGCAGCCAAGAGGGTCAACGAACTTTCAAACACGAACCACATAAGGATGATTACAGAACAACAACAGCATAATCGCGGAAGCAATCTCTGATTTAATCGCGGAAGCAACGTTTAGTGATCGCGGAAGCAACTTTGGTTAATCGTCGATGCGACTTTGATTTTGAAACGAATCAAAGAAGAGACCAAGGACGTAAAGCCGTGCTCTGATACCAATTTGTCACGCCCCGATTCGTAGAGTCATTTCTTCACATATTTCATCTCTTAGAATCGATCGTCCTCGCTTGGACGTGATGTCGTACAAGTCTGGTATTGCACTTGTACAAGGCAAAGATGGTACATAATCGATTATCTTCAAATAGAAACATATCGCAGCCGCAGCGGCAGAAGCTGACAAATTGAAGTTAATAAGGATAAGCTTTCTTATTGAATAGAAGTACATCACTTCTTTATAGCAGCGGAGACAAAAGGATAACTTAAAATCACACAGAGATATATAGAACTTTATTCTCTTTATTGATAATTGAAGAAGAGTACAAGACTTGTAATGAAATACAATGCTTACAACACATCTCACTTTACATTGAAAGCCAACTGAACAATGCTATACAGCTTACATTTGATACTTGGATACATTGGATTACAACTCGTTAAACCAACTTGGCTTACAACTCACTGGTACAACTGATTACAATGTTCCATACATTATGCCCTTTATAAACAGAAGACATCATCTTGAACAAGGAGAGCTTCTGTATGCCCAATAAATCTTCGATGCCGCGGAACCAATCAAGACAATCTTCGTGTGTAGAATATCCCAAGCACAAGCACCTGCCCACAAAACGTGGGTCAGCACATCCTCTATGTACTGGCAAGCAGAATTCAACCCACTCGCATAAACCAACATTTAAGTGATCATTTAAGCAAGCATTTATTACAATGATCTTTCTATTTGGGGCCTAGCATCAGTTTACAGTTCATGGACAATAATCATAGTGAAGCATGTAAACATATTCTTAGTAGCATTCATGTGGACATATCATTTTAGAATTCTTGGTGTTATTATACAAAGGCATCATTGAGGCATACTAGGTGTTATCATGAAAAGGAGTCATTGAGGCATCATTAACATTAACATCTTAAACATGTTATAACAGTTCTTACTTCAAGTATCACTTAGCATGTATGTTGTGTTTGAGCAATGATTATAGCATGGCATATTTCTAGCATACTGAATTTAACATGTTAAGCAGGATCTCATACTAAAAGGCTACATACAGCATCATTTACTTATTTGGAACGTAAGCACGCAAGTTAAACCAACACATATATTGAATTATCACATTTAAGTGATTTCTTACCGATAGACGTCTCCCTCATACCTGCATCAAACACAGGTTAGCAGATATACTTACTCTGCCTGCATAAGACATTCATTAGCATGCATCCTGACTACATGGTCACTAGTGTTTAACCATACGGACGTTGCCATATAGGTCTTCATTGGTAATACGATGACTCCAGAGAAGGTAGCTAGCCCCAAAGGATGTCTCGCAAAACCCGTGCCCCTACTGGCACGCCAATGTTTCCTCCTAGGCCGGATCGGTCGCCCCTAACGTCATGGGGTACCGTCCGAGAAAATATATCCCCATTACTTATGCATAAGTTGTCCTATGACCACGCGAATGCGTGTCCAACTCAATCGTGAACGTAAAATGCATGGTAAAATATTGAAGTAAAGACAACAGTGCATCATCATTCATCTCATTCAATTCATGTTCAATGACTTATTCATTCTCAACATTACCATCATTTTATTTGGTGATCTCAACGATCCCAAGCCTCATCAATTCTCATTCATTGCTTCATTGCAACATTTCTCATCACGTTCCTTCTAAGGAGGAACAACAGCATTCATTCATTTCGAAGGGACCTGTAGCATTTCATTCATTTCATTGGAACAATAGCATATTCAATTCTTTTCCCATGTATCATTTATGCAGCATCTCATTATTCAAGTAATTCATTCATATCTTTAATCTTATGCATAAGGGACATTATTGATTCATTCTCAGGCATCATGTTACATTAGCAGTTCGAGTGTAATTCGTTCAGCAGTTCCAAAGTTCATGTGTTATTCATTCAATGATTTCCAGCATATGCATCTCTATCGATTTAGCAACTAAAGCATCGCATCACAATTATTCAACATTCAAGGTATGAGACATTAGGGACATATTCATAGCATCACGTTATTCTATTTATTAAGCATGCAGGAATAAGGAAGAAGGAGGACAGTTCCACTTGCCTGCATGAAAGGTTCTTCTTATTCTGGTTGCACACATTCCCCCTAAGCGTAGCTCCACCAGCGAGCCACGTTCCAACACTTAATCCGTCCAGCCAGCTCAGAGAGACTGCATCAATCTTAACTCTCTTGGTTCTCAACATAAGTCATGGTCCAACATTCTGATCCCATCCAACAAGCCAACCAAATGTCTCGTGCGGAGCGGGACATTACACTATACATGTGCATGCAAGCAAGCTTGCTAGCACATGTTTTTAAATAATGCACATGCGGCTCACTTGGCAATTGCATGCGGCCAAGTGCTAAAAATGCCCATGCGGCCCAGCACTTCCCATAGGTCAAATTTGGACCAATACAAAATTCTCTGCAACATGGGATCCTCAACTAGCAAAATATGCAAGTTTGATAGATCAAAACTTCCGGAAACCAAAAATACCACAAAGCTAGATCTACAAAATTTAACCATGGAAATGAAAAATACTAAATACTAAAGTGGGTTAGAAACACATGGGGAAGACAATGGAACAATAAAATGGACTTCCTCCATGAAGCAAGATGCACTTGCCTAAGCTCTCCCCCTCTCTCTCTCTCTCTCTCTCTGGTGGTTGAAGAAATAATGGTGGAGAAGAAGAAGTAATAAAGATAGAGAAATGTTAGTGGAATATTTAATGAAGAGGGTGGTGGTAGGTGGGATATTTAATGAAAGTGGTGGTAGGTGGGAGTGGTTCACATAAAACCGAACCATGCAAACCAAGCCGAACCAAGTCAAGTTGGGCCGAACCAACCAAGGAGACATGCAATACGAGTCTAAATACGTACACGTATACCGAGATACGTAATACGAACAATGGTCATTACAAGAATGACCATTCTCCGTGTAATTTAGTACGGAGAATGGCATTCTCCGTTTCTAAATTATACGGAGAATGGCCATTCTTCGTGTTAGAAACACGGAGAATGCCATTCTTCGTGTAAATTAATACGGAGAATGTCATTCTCCGTGTTAAATAAAACGGAGAATGGCATTCTCCGTCTTAATTAAAACGGAGAATGACATTCTCCGTGTTAATTTACACGGAGTTATTCCCAGTGTTAAAACGTAGGAGAATGACCATTCTCCGTGTAATTTAGTACGGAGAATGGCATTATCCGTTTCTAAATTACACGGAGAATGACCATTCTCCGTGCTAAATAACACGGAGAATGACATTCTCCGTGTTAAATGACACGGAGAATGGTCATTCAAATGTTAAAACACAGAAGAATGGCTATTCTCCGTGTTAGAAACACGGAGAATGGCATTCTCCTTGTTAAAAATGTAGGAGAATGACTATTCTTCGTGTGATATCGACGGAGAACAATTAACAGAAACCTAATTTTTTTCGTTTTTTTTGTTTTGTGGAAAAAAATTTGACATGAATAAAGATTCAAGAGTTTTCGTTCTTCTTTCAAAACGATGCTAACTTTTATGGAAAAGAAGAAGAAGATCTTCTCTCCATAATTGACCTAATTGTCGAAGAAGAAGAAGAAGAAGATGAGCGATGATCGGAGTTCGACTGAAAAAAAAAAGCATGGTGAACTACGAACGATCTTTGCGATCTCTGCTGAAGATAAGAGCAATGGAATTCAGATCTCTCGTGAAGAAGAAGAAGAGAATCGCAATCCAGATCTGAGTTTGTGCGGAGGGGTAGTTATGGTATTAATTTTATAAATACAGAGCATCTAAAGGGAATCTTTGAATATTTGACGTGAAATTATATAATTCTGGGCATTTCATAAAACCCATCCTGCGGGTGGATTTTTTCATACAACCCAATCCCGAAATTGGGTTTCTCAGCAATTTTCAGAAAAAATTAATGTATAATGGTTGTGTTTGAATGAGAATAATAAACAAATAAATTTTTGAGGTCCAAATGAGATAATGAATATAGACCAAGGTGTCATGCTTCTATCTTTTTTCAAAAATAATATAAAATCTAGAGTATAGAATTTGTGGGTCCAAATTGAGCCTTACTATTCTACATAATGAGTTCCTACATTCTGAATGTAGAAATTCTTAAGTCCAGGCTATTGCTCATGTGACTGAGATGGAACCATTATGAGGCTCTAATTGAACCTTACTATTACACAATATGGACTGCTACATTATGAATCTAGAAATTGAGACGGAACCATTATGAGGCTCTAATTGAACTAGATTATTACGCTTACAATTACATTACAGTTGAACAAACGGGTCATATTTTAGATCAGCTGGTTGGAAATTACGGTTCCGCCCTTGGGGCCAGTGTACTATTAATCGTAAAAGCAATAGTGAAAAGATGCGAATGAACATGTTGGGGACAAGGGAGATCACGGTGGGGATCAAGACGAAGATAGAAATAGAATGCAGAAGTATATGGCCATAGATCGTGGAATGCATAGGCAGGGACCTGAAGGGACGTATTGGACCGCACAAGCAAAACCAAATACCTCCTTTAGCATTAGGTTTAGGGTGCGTTTGATTGCAAGGTGGAAAATGTGTGGAAAAGAAATTAATTCCATGGAATTATTTTCCTAGGAAAAAAATTCTATGGAATTTTAAAAATTTTCCATGGAAAACTTAATTTGGGTGTTTGATTGGCATTATTTTCCACGTAAAATAGTTATTTTCCATGGAAAATGATATTTTCCTATGGGTTGGACAAGTTTCATTTTCCACCATTTTAGATGGAAATATGAAAAATGATAGTTTTTTGGAAAATAATTCCATGGAAAATATAAGCTATCAAACACTACAATTGGTGGAAAATTTGTGATGGAAATATTTTCCATGGAAAAATAGCCCAATCAAACACAGCCTTAGGAAAAGTCCAAATGAACCGAGAGGAAGGGGGTGAATGCGGCTGAAACCGAACTGCCACGTAGAACCTCCCCTATTGACAGGGACGTGGGACCCACAAAAAACAGTTCTCCCAGCGTCTAAACGATGTTGAATAATGGGAGCCGACACGTGACGTCGGCTCATGCGTCGGTCCCTCTAAGGAACCATTTGTCTAGGAATATGTTTGACTCTGACTCTGGTTATACCATGCCATCATCCTTGTTATCAAGTTATTGATGTACTCGAGACAACAGACGCAAATATCTAGAAGTTGCATTTATCCATTTATCTATGCTATCAAGAGCACAAGGTTCCCATAATTTATACTTCAATATTCACATCCCCAGTTTCCAAAAAGTTGAGCACCTTCGCATAAGCAACGCTCTATGTCAAGCTCTCTTGAACACAGGACGGGATATGAATATGGTGCCAAGGTCCACAGGCATGGAGCCAATTCTGGTGTGATCTTGTACGCAGACAGCATGCAAATACACAATACTAAGGGCTCGTTTGGTTCGCAGACTCGTAGGATTGGAAAAGAAAGGTCATTATTGGCTGCCAAAGGAATTTAGGAGAAAAGGAAGCAATTCCTAACGGAAACAAAATTAGAAGAAAAACTAATTTCATTCATTCAAGCAAGTATTCACTTTCCCACCTCAAGTATTCACTCTTTCAATTTCTTTGACATTTTCAAACGCCAGAAAGGAAAATGGATGGAAATTATAATTCTCAAAGGAATTTTTTTTTCTTCCAAGGAACGCGAACCAAACGAGTGTCAGCTTCATATACATACGGCAGAGCATGTATCATCTTCAGGAAACTAGATCGAGTCAACTGAGAAGCATCCAACATAATTTATAGGAAATATATTGACTGATATCATAATATGAACATACTAAAAAGTAGCATTATGCTCCACTACATGATATAAGAACAAAAGCATATACCAGTTGAAAATACATAATTATCTAGACTTCCATATTACATGCTAAGCAGCAAAAGCTTGCGTCGGTTGTTCAAACAGGTTCAGCTGTCAGCAACAGATGAAGCAAATCCGATACTGAAGCCGAAGGTGATGCATGAAAGCTCCTTCCCATCTTCTCCAAGGATCTTCATCGTGAGATAGTATGAACCCTGAAAAGGAAGATATCAGCAAACAACAGCTAAAAAACAAATGTAAAGGTCACTTACATTGTTCCTAATTCTTATATCATTTGCTTCGTAACATGGAAGAATAAAATTCTAACACGAGCCTGTTAATAACTGAAAAGTACTTCTTTCTAGACGCTTCCAGCACAATATGAACTTTCCAATGTCTTGTGCTATGTTGCATGGATACCCCTAGGAAGGACCGTATTTGTGCCTGTATCCATCTCCGACATATATTGAGCATGATACTCTTTGACATTCCTGTCCTGTCGATAGGAGTCTTAATGTCTAGGCTCCAAAGACCCTAAATATGGTTGAAGGTAATTTTAACAGGTATGGTTGAAGGTAATTTTAACAGGTATCTGTTCATGCCGAACAAAATTGAGATATTAGAAAGTAACATTTCTTTGGATTGAATCATTTTTAGGACAATTTGGAACCTGGTTACCAACCAAAATATGCTTAACTATAGATATTATAAGATGTTATATATAAAATATGTATAGAAATATGTTTGCACATGGATATTTGACCTTATCCATGACATACCGTTACCCATATAATTTCAAAATTGTCATACCGTATCTGTGTCCCTGTATCCAAATTTGTGTCTGTGCAACCGAGGTCGTGCATGACATGCGGACCCACTTTGTTGTGGGCCCAATAATAGAGGTGTAGCCCACAATCATGCACGTGTCAAAAGAGTGTTTAGGCTGTGCGGTATCTGGAAAGAATTGCGCTCCATAATTTTCTCCCTTAAAATTCTACTATCATCAAGTAGCAATGATGACAATAGTGATGTTGTGCAGGAGAAACGTTTGATATTTATGGTGACACTCTAAGACAGACATGACATGTTAAGTACTAGGGACAATGAAACCAGAATAATTTCTCCTGAAGATCTTTTAAATTGAATACTACCTAGAAAATGAAGTTTCAAAAGAGAAAGTCAGGCAAAACAATAGGTGTTTTCCTGTGGATCTTTCAAGGAGTTATATAAATCAATACAATAAGCAACCATAAATATAGAAGAAGTAGAAAAATAAACAAAACATGCATCTAACCGGTGGAGTGAGTGATGGTAAAGTCTGTTGGTGTGACAGCACAAAGTCACCAGTTGTGATTGGGCAAGAAGTCTCCTCACAAAGTTCCTTAGTTTCTGAGTGAACGTATATGAAGAAGTACTTAACATCTATAACAACCTTCCCCTTCGATATCCCATCCCCTGCATGAAACGTCAATATCATTAACACAATGAGCCAAAAAGAACAGGCCAAGCAACCAGTTTAATTACATCTACAATGATATGGCTACATGACTAAGCAGGTTTTGATTGATAACAATTATACATATGGTCCATTTAAAAGTAGCATGCTTTCATCTTTACCAGATCTGTTCCTTGCATCATTTTCCAAATGAACAGTGACAATCATCAGTAACTGCTGAGATCTCAAGGGTTTCACCTGTTCTGTTACAACTAAATCATCCAAAATATAATAATTCAACAGCCGATGACGCTTAGATCATACTTAGTTAGGGAAGTATGCTCCATTCTAGCAACAATCAGACCTTAGATACCTTAGCCCTAAGGTGGATCTGCCCCTGGAAGTGGCTACGAACACGTGGTAAAATGATAATAGAACATGGAGAAAGCTCTAGATTAATGACAAGGCAAAATGAAGGGGCGTGGATGGACAATTAGGTGTACCCCTTGCAATAAACTTTATTTAGTCTGCGAGATTTTATAGAACTATTAAAGGCAAGAATGATCTGAGATCCAGATATTTGATAAATTAAAATTTTATAATCCAGAAACTGTGACTTAGAATATAGAGAGGGAGAGATGCAAGAGAAATTATACCATGGACAAGAAACTTGAGAAGGGCGTGTAGTTGTGCATCAAAAACAAACAGACATATTTAGGCATCCAAATATGATTTTTTTTTTCCCCTCCTTGAAGCTTTTTGGATGCAGTACATTTCAATGGGTATGGTTACATACAAGTCTCTAACCACTAAGAGGAGCAACCGTCCGTATTGCAACATATACAGCTGTTGTGTATTTGTGTGTCTCGAATTCCCGCAGCCCGTTTTCAACAGCCCACTTCAACAAAATTTGGTGGCTACGGTTTTTTGGGAAAAAAATTAGGTGATGGAAGCGAAGGGCTTGGGCCAATAGGTATTGATTTCTTTGATGTATGTAGCATTCAGATCTATCATTCATGACTCACATAAGTTGGGTGCAATTTGGGGGCTAGGGTTTTAGAATCGAGGTCTGCCACTTGTAATTCATCTTTCCGAAAATAGTAAAACCATCTCTGATCTTCACGTGGAGTAGGTCACCCTGAGCGAACCACGTTAAACTTAAATCTTTGCATTCGTCGTGCTTGTTTTCTCTTTATTTTGTTGATTTCTGTGTTTGTTAAAACAATACCTTAAATACGGACTTCCATGGATCACGGCAGTATCCGAATTAATCAAGTTAATGGGCGAGCAATCGGCTGCTTAATCCGAGCAAAAGGGTGGCTGAGTAATCGAAGTTCCATGTGGCTGGGCAATTGTGATTAATCAGCAGTGTGATCTGATTAACAATTCATCTTTCATGACCGAGCGCACAATGGAAACCACTTCATATAACATCATTACCATACGTTCCATCACGGCCATTCAGCTACCTACGCCGTCTTCGATTCTTATTAATTTCTAAAACATAAAGTTTATTTATGATTCTTGTGGTATTAAACTCGAAACCAGTATTGAAATCTAAGGCTGTGTTTGATTGGGCATCTTTTCCATGGAAAATATTTCCATACAAATTTTTCACCAATTTTAAGTGTTTGATAGCTTATATTTTCCATGGGATTATTTTCCAAAAAACTATCATTTTCCATATTTTCTTCTAAAATGGTGGAAAATGAAATTTGCCCAACCCGTAGGAAAATATTATTTTCCATGGAAAATAACTATTTTCCGACAATCAAACACTCAATTTAAGTTTTCCATAAGAAAAATTCAAAATTCCATGGAATCTTTTCCTAGTAAAATAATTCCGTGGAAAATAATTTATTTTCCACCTTGCAATCAAATAACTGTGTTTGATTGGGCTTTTTTTCCATGGAAAATTTTTCCATCACAAAATTTCCACCAATTGTAGTGTTTGATAGCTTATATTTTCCATGGAATTATTTTCCAAAAAACTATCATTTTCCATATTTTCATCTAAAATTGTGGAAAATGAAACTTGTCCAACCCATAGGAAAATATCTTTTTCCATGGAAAATTCCATGGAAAATAATGGCAATCAAACACTCAAATTAATTTTTCCATGGAAAATTTTTAAAATTCCATGGAATTTTTTTCCTAGGAAAATAATTCCATGGAATTAATTTCTTTTCCACATATTTTCCAACTTGCAATCAAACGCACCCTTAATATTAAGTGAATGATCAAATTCCTCCAATAGAAATAATAATCGAAGTGGGATCATGACTGATGTTGATACTACAACAACAACAACAACAACAACAACAACAACAATAATAATAATAATAATAATAATAATAATAATAATAATAATAATAATAATAATAATAATAATAATAATTAAGGAAAATTAAAATTGGGGTTTTCAAAAATTCACCGGTAGTGGCGGAGATGTTGAACTGGGCAGGCTTGCCCCCTTGGATGGGATCGGGACTGATGTTGATCCCACTGATCTTAACAGGATATTTCGCTCTCTTGTCTGATCGATCGATGAAACAAACAACACATCAATCGATTTTATTCCCAACAAATAAATAAATATATAAAAAACAACGAATATCGATAAATTAAACAAACGCTTACTGCAGTACTCGAACGAGGTCGCTTGAGCAGGAGGGAGGAGGAAGGTCGAGACGAGGAGGAGCGCCGAGAGGAAGAGAGTGGGGGAGCTGATGGAGATCGCCATGGATTAATTCCTGTTCTGATTTTTTTTTTTTTTAAACCTAGGGTTTTTATGGAGAGAACGAGACGAAGACTTTTTTTTTTCTTGACAGCGAAGTTGGGAATATTTAGGTGCAGGAGTAATTTAGTAAGTAAGAAGTTAAGAACGGATGGACGGATAGATAAGTGCGGATACCGTACGATTATTAACGAGGAGGGACGGACGGATGGATGGATAACTCAACCATAGTCCACGAGTAGTTGCCAAAAAAAGAGGACGGATAGATAGATATCAATTCAATAATGTTTACTACCTACTTGCAACGAAACTTCTTACACCCCGTTACTCCGTTAGGGGTGAGCATTATACGGTTTTGAACCGAAAATTGAATCGAATCGAACTGAATAAGAGATTTGGTTCGATTTAAAAAAAAAAAAAGGTTCGATTTCGGTTTTAAAAATGCTAAATATTCTTATTCGATTTCGGTTTTGGATTTCGATTTCGGTCCAAAATCGAAAACCGAATAAAAAAATTTAGTTTATATATATATATTTTACTATATAATAGGAAAACTTAGATGGTAATACTTTTGAATTCCGAAAATACCCTTACATACTTATACTAATTAAAAATAGTTCATTAATTTTAATAAGGACAACTTAGTAATTAGGAAGACTACCCTTTGGTCTTCCTAAAGAGTCTTCCTAAACTAATTAAGAAATGTTAAAATACGTGCAAGGCACGTGCACAAATATATATATATATATATATATATATATATATATATATATATATATATATATATATATATATATATATATGGATATTTAGTTATTATATATATTAACAAAAAAAACACAAATAAACCCAAAACTGAATAAACCGAAAATCGAACCGATTTAATTCAGTTCGGTTCGGTTCGGTTCGGTTATTCACCAATTCGGTTCGATTTCGGTTTTGCTTATTCGGTTTCGGTCCAATTCGATTTTCAGTTATTCGGTTCGGTTGGAACCGAATAAACCGAATACTCACTGTCACGACCCGCTACCCAAATTGTTGGGCCAGGCCGAGTCATGCCCAGCCTACGTTGAGATAAAACGTAGTAAGCTGTTCTAAAGACAACAGGATAAGACTAAATGTGCTAACAGTTCTATAAGTGAATAAAAGTCATAAATGCTCCAAACACAAAAGTCGTCTCATATATAGAAATAAGTCCAAAGTACAAGTGATCTGAAATGTAAAACTGAATACATGTCCAGTTACAAAATATGTAGCCTAATACATGACTACACTAAATATCCCAAACAGCTAAGCAAACTAGACGAGTCTCCCCGCAGGAACATCTTCGTATGGCAAAGCCGGGTCCTCGGCAATATCTCCATAATATGTGTCGCAGAGTAACTCCTCCTCAGTAAAGACACCTACAACGTTATCCTGTCAGGACGGGAGCAAGTACTGAATCTAGCAAACTAGCATATGAAACATGGAAATGAACATAAGAGGAATAACTGGAAACATGACATCACACAATCTATCATGGCAATGACACATATGTCATAGAGACAGATGTATATGTAATGTTTAAAACTGTAGCAGGTACGTAATCGGTCAATAGATGTACAAGTGCTGGGGCACATGTAAATGAAATGTACATACGTACAAGTGTACAGGCATACGTGTACCTCCGTACAGAAA
>JANAVB010005597.1:27722958-27747958 GCA_029216955.1 Iris pallida | reverse complement strand
TTCCTGCTGGAAGCGTGTCTCTCTCCGTGAGCCTGCGTGACTTTTCACGCAGCTCTCTCCGTGAGCCTGCATGACTTTTCACGCAGCTCTCCCCTTGAGCCTGCGTAACTTTTCACGCAGCTCTCTCCTTGAGTCTGCGTGACTTTTCACGCAGCTCTCTCCGTGAGCCTGCGTGACTTTTCACGCAGCTCTCCCCTTGAGCCTGCGTGACTTTTCACACAGCTCTCTCCGTGAGCCTGCGTGACTTTTCACGCAGCTCTCTCCGTGAGCCTGCGTGACTTTTCACTCGTAACTCCACGTGGCGTATTTACAATGATGCATTACACTAAGGAGGGTAGAACATGTTGACATACTGATTGACATGGATCCTCTTTGGGGTACTCGTACTTGAGTATGACTTTTAGGAGGATAATCATGCAGGCCACAGCATGTGAGTCCAAGATTTCACCTAGGGTTAAATTAGGCAACTAAATATACTAGATGCATGGGGAGGGCAAAATCCCGAGATCGTGTTACACCAGCCGCCTTGAGATATTGTCTCGACGCGCCGGCTGGTCTCCACGGATACTGTGTCATTTGCAACGAGTGGATGACTGTATCCGATTAATTCCTGCTATATATTATATGTTTTGGCAAGGTAGCCTTGCGAGGGACCTGTGCTTAATCATACCTGTCTACGCGAACCCGTGGGTTGGCTAGCCTTGCTGGAAAGATACGATCTGAGGATTTCTAAATAACATGATGCGAGGATAACCTCGTCCCACTAGAAACTCGTAGACTTGATTGGCCGTGAAAACGACTTGCTTGTGTCCTATTACCTTCCGCGAATAACCGAGGGAAGCGGACTGTCATGGCACGTGATCCAACCCATGTTCTTGTTTGATTGTTGGGTTGGTTATCGTACTATGACAGGCTGTGGACCGAAGTTATGAACGGAAGACTTATTCTGGTTGTGAAGTGCTACTTCTGTGAATGACTGAGGAACATGGTCTATCATGGTACATGATCCAACCCATGTTCTTGTTTGATTGTTGGGTTGGTTATTGTGCTGCGATAGGCTATCGACCGAAGTCACGATCATGAGGTTTTATTGTTTATACCTTTTTAACTTATGTGAATGTTATAGAGTACGACACGTCCCGACTCCATGCGGCACCTTTTGTCCTTGTTTGGTTGTAAGGGTGCCATATGGGTTCGAAGATGTTGCGCTACCCTATAATAGTAGCATAAGTATTACTATTATCAATCATTCTATTAACTGGGTTTTTAAATCTTAACTCTTGTGCCCCTTTGGCGGTACTTGCTATTCGGGGCTGACCCCGCTGGTTTTGTTTGGCCAGATCTCGTAGCAGAGCCAGAGGATACGATCTTCCTCCCTGACATCCATGGTACATACTAGGAGCATGGTGGTTCGGGGACTCGAGTGGGTTTCTTCTCCACCACTCCTGCTTATACTTTTGCGGCGTTTAGCCACCGGCACCTGTTAGCCGGATTACTTGATATTTTATGTCAGTACATCATTGTAATTAAACAGACTGCAGCTGTGTATAATTTTGTACTCCTGACTCTCTGAGATAGCTAAATTATAAAGCTAGTCTCTCATGACCATTTTGATGAAGCGTCGGGGACGCCTTACTGCTTTATCTTTAATGTTCATTTAATTGCTGATGTGGTTTGAGTGATTGAGACATAGAACTCTGTGGGACCATAGGAGACTTGATTGTAGCATGTACCCCCTAGTCTTTCGACAGCCACGATCGTCGTATGACGTTACGTACCTCATATGGAGTAGCTGGCCTAGTCCGTCTTCGTATTTCGGTACTGGGGCGTGACAAGGTTCGAGTGGTGGCCCATGCAGGTCTGATTTTCAGACTTGTGGGGTATTACGAATTATTAGGAGTCTCAACAAAACTTGTTCCCCTTGAAATTCTGTTTCGAATTCTCTGTCCTTGCCTTGATCTCTAACCTGACTTGCATCCTCGAAATCTTCCTCGTTCGGACTTGATAATCTTATATCTTTCTCTATAGGGGTGCTTCATTCTCAGTAGCGGGTGAGGCCCATGAGGAAGAGCAGCGAGAGCATGGCTCGACGGGGCACCAACAGGGGAGAGAACCTTCCCAAGGGCGGACGCGAGCAAAAATGGAACCAGAGACAGTACAGCCGCAGGTTATTGAAACTCCTGCAGCACCAGCAGCAACGGCATTACCAGATGCCGTAGCACTCCTGGAGATCATCCGGGGGTTTCTTGTCACTAACCAACAGCAACAGACTCAGCAGCAGGAGCAAAACGTGCTGCTGAACCAAGGGATTCAGTTAGCTCTCGAGAGGAGTATCGGGGCTGACTCGGGGGCATCAGGAAGGTTTCGTCGCTTGAACCCGAGGTATTTTGACGGCACGGAGGATGCTATCACTGCGGATGCCTGGATACAAGACATCGAAGCCATTCTTGTGGCAGCCAAGGTTCCAGATGATGAGAAGGTTGATCAGGTCAAACTGGTACTTCAGGATCTTGCCCACGACTGGTGGGCATCAGAAGAAGTTGGTGCAAGACGCCCTGTTCGTTGGACCACCTTCAGTGAAAGATTTAAGGCCAAGTATTTTGGCATAGTAGCTCGATATGAGCTCCAGCAGAAGTTTATTAGTCTCAAGCAAGCAGGCAAGACCGTAGATGGGTATGCAGCAGAGTTCTGCAGATTGTGCCGTTTCGCACCAGCAATGGTGGCAACGGAGCCAGAGAAAGCTATGAGGTTCCAGCAAGGACTTCATTTGGAACTATTACAGCTTGTGGAAGGACACGACTACCAAACGTTTGACGCTGTTTTGACGGCCGCTCGGAGGCACGAGCTTACCCAGCAGAGGTTGGCATCGAGGACAGGAGGTCAGAAGAGATCTCATTCCCAGGTTGGAGGAGGAGCAATGCAGCGAACATCGGCACCAGCACCTGGTGTACGTATTCATGATGCAAGAGCACCGCGGAGGACGACCGTGTCAACTAATACAGCGTCAGTTCGGCATCAGCAGCCGAGGAACCAGCAGCAGCGTCAGGGAGCACCCTAGGGCTGTACATTCTGTGGGAAGGCAGGGCACACGAGGGAGGTGTGCCGGTCAGCGAATGGCTTATGCTTGAGGTGTGGTAGTTCAGACCACCGTATCTCCATTTGTCCTGTGATACAGAGGCCAGGAGGGCCAGCTCAGCAGTTTCCAGCGTTGCCAGCTCCAGTGGCAACCCCGAGTGGAGGGCCAGTATTAGTAGTAAGGCCCCTAGCCTAGCGTCTACCAACGCAGGCACAGATGTTCCGCCAGGCACAGGAAGCCGAAGGCCCTCAGAGGCAGCAACAGCATGGTCGAGGAAGGCCGCAACAAGGGGCTCCGCGGGGCCAGGCTCTCACATTGACCTTGGGAGAGGCTCTAGCGTCTAACGACGTGGTGGCAGGTAAAATTCTCGTCACCTCATTTCTCGCTGTAGCATTATTTGATTCAGGCGCTACTCATTCATTCATCTCTGCACAATATGCTACACGGATTGGATTAGAGTTTGAGACATTGCCGGAGAGGATGGATATACTCACCGGCAATGGGCTCGTAGAAGTTAGCAGAGTGCGCTTTTCATGTTCGGTAGAGGTGTGTGGGTATTTACTGCCCGCATCATTGATAGAATTTCCTATGGGGAATTTTGATGTTGTTCTTGGCATGGACTGGTTGAGGGACAGTCATGCGATAATTGATTGTAGATGAGGTAGGGTTATATTCAGCGTTCCTGGGATGGAACAGTTCATCTTTACTCGAACCTTGAAGAATCAGGCCGGAGGTGTCATCTCAGCAGCAGTGTCAGAGCCAGGACAGATTTCGAGAGTGGTCGAAGATTTTTTCGACGTCTTCCCTGATGAGCTCCCAGGAATACCCCCAGTCAGAGAGGTAGAATTTAGCATTGAGTTGAACCCTGGAACAAGGCCTATTGCAGACAGAGTTTACAGAATGTCGCCGTCAGAACAGGATAAGTTATATCAGTATGAAGAAGAGTTGAAGTCTAAGGATTCATCCGAGACAGTAAATCGCCCTGGGCCGTGCCAGTGATTCTAGTTCCCAAGAAGGATGGGTCGACGAGGATGTGCATCGACTACCGCAAGCTGAATGCAGTAACAGTGAAGAATAAGTACCCACTACCAAGGATTGATGACCTGTTTGACCAGTTGAGCAAGGCCAGCGTCTTTTCCAAGATCGATCTTCGGTCATGATACTATCAAGTAAGAGTCCGGGAGCAAGACATACCGAAGACAGCATTCAGATCTAGATATGGGCATTATGAGTTTTTAGTAATGCCCTTTGGACTAACCAACGCCCCCGCAGTATTCATGGATTTAATGAACCGCATCTTTCTGCCGTATTTGGATAAATTTGTGGTGGTGTTCATAGATGATATCCTTGTCTATTCCAGCAGTGAAGAGGAGCATGAGAAACATCTTAGGACTGTCTTGCAGACATTGAGGGAGCATCAACTTTATACGAAGCTCGACAAGTGTGAATTCTGGTTAGATCATATTTCATTCCTGGGGCATGTAATTTCTGGGGCAGGAGTGTCAGTGGATCCGAAGAAGATTGAGGCCGTAAAGCATTGGCCAGTCCCGAGAACGGTTGCAGAAGTGCGAAGTTTCTTAGGATTAGCTGGTTACTACAGAAGGTTCGTGGCGGACTTTGCCAAGATCTCTGTGCCCTTAACGCGTTTGACGCACAAGAACATAGAGTTTGTTTGGTCAGCTAGCTGTCAGGCATCCTTTGAAGAATTGAAGAAGAGATTGATCTCAGCCCCGATCTTGACGCTTCCAGTAGGAGCGGGAGGCTTTACAGTATATTGTGACGCATCTGGGAAGGGTCTTGGATGTGTATTGATGCAGCACGGAAAGGTGATAGCATATGCGTCTCGACAGCTTCGAGACCATGAGAAGAATTACCCGACTCACGATTTAGAGTTAGCAGCTGTGGTATTTTCACTCAAGTTGTGGAGGCATTATTTATACGGAGATCGGGTAGAGATCTATACTGATCATAAGAGTTTGAAATACGTATTCACGCAGCGAGATTTGAACATGAGGCAAAGAAGATGGTTAGAACTACTGAAGGATTTTGACTTAGATCTTCAGTATCATCCAGGCAAGGCGAATATAGTTACAGATGCACTAAGTAGGAGAGACAGTGCCTTTATCTTGACCTCGCAGAAGCATATTTTAGAAGACCTTCAGAGTATGGGAATCGAAATAGTTTTGCCAAGGGATATGGAAAGAATTACCAGTATGCAGATTCAGTCAACCTTAGTAGAGAGGATAAGGGCAGCACAAGCAGGAGATCCACAGATTCAGAAGTTGCGGTCGGAGTGTGAATCAGGCCGTAGGAAGGAGTTAGTGATTCATGAAGATGGTACGCTCAGGTTTGAAAACAGACTCTGTGTACCGAGTGGAGACCTTCGGCAAGAAGTTATGTCCAAAGCTCATAGTTCTATTTACTCCATTCATCCTGGAGGGACGAAGATGTATCGAGATATTAGGCAGTTCTTTTGGTGGAATGGCATGAAAAGAGAGATAGCGAGATTTGTATTCAAGTGTCTGGTATGTCAGCAGGTGAAAGCCGAGCAGTAGAGACCAGCAGGATTGCTACAGTCGCTTCCTATCCCAGAATAGAAATGGGAGCACATCACGATGGATTTTGTGACCGGTTTACCTAGATTCCCGGCTGGCAAGAATGCAGTCTGGGTAATAGTAGATCGACTCACGAAGGTCGCCCATTTCCTTCCCTTCCGAGTTGGACAGACTACTGAACAGCTAGCAGAAATGTACATGAAGCAGATAGTAAGGCAGCACGGTGTTCCGGTTAGTATAATATCATATCGGGATACGCGGTTTACTTCCCATTTTTGGCGGAGCTTACACCAAAGTTTGGGAACCAAGTTAAGATTCAGTACTGCTTATCATCCACAAACTGACGGGCAATCAGAAAGAACCATTCAGACGTTAGAAGATATGCTACGGGCGTGTACCTTAGATTTTGGCGGATCTTGGGAGGATCACCTTCATTTAGTGGAGTTCTCCTATAATAACAGCTATCAGGCTAGCATTCAGATGGCCCCGTTCGAAGCATTGTACGGAAGGAAGTGCAGGTCCCCTTTGGCATGGGACGACGTCGGAGAACGAAAGTTGTTGGGACCGGAGATGATCACGCAGACTGTGGAGATAGTTAAGTTGGTCAGAGAGCACCTTTGAGTTGCACAGGACCGACATCGTCATTGGGCAGACCAGCATCGTAGGCCTCTAGAGTTCAGAGTTGGCGACCAAGTGTTTCTGCGGATTTTGCCTACTCGGGGTATCATCAGATTTGGAACCCGAGGAAAGCTTAGTCCAAGATACGTTGGTCCTTTTAAGATTCTCGCTCGGGTAGGTGATGTGGCTTATCGACTTGCCCTTCCGCCTTCGTTGACTGGCATACATGATGTGTTTCATGTGTCCCAATTACGTGGGTATGTCCCAGATCCGAGTCATGTCCTCGATCATTCTGAGTTAGTCGATGGTACCTGTTTGCCATTAAATTGTTTGATTGAAAACTTTAATACAAACAGAACAGTGTTACAATGTAGGACTTAGATGTAGTCCTAGGAGTACACTTTTGTTTAAGCTGGGTCCTTAGTGCCAATGGAGCGAGTGGTAATGCGTTGACTCCGTTGACAGGCTGACGACGGTTATCGGTTATCTGAAGGTGTGGATTGCTCTGGGTGCTGGAGCTTGCTGAGAGGAGAAAGACGTTGAGTGTCTGTATCTGCCTCTCTGATGATTCCTTGTATGTTCGTTGTGGATTCTGTGTGTGCGTGAAGGAGAAGATCCCTCTATTTATAGTTTTGCAGGCTGGCTGCTCATGTGCGCATGTAGGATGCGCCGGTGTGTGGGGATGCCACGTGGAGGTTGCTGATGGAGGCGCGTAGATGATGCGTCCTGATTGAGAGGGAGAACTCTTCATACTACTGTTGTGAGTCGACACGTAGCAGAGGAGAAGATCTTTCTGTTGCTGAAATCTTGGACGAGTTGAGTCAAAGGACACGTGTCATCGACCTATGGCTTGAAGATCTCGGATTTGGGGGGGTAGTGATCTGGTGAGCTGCGCCTTGGATCTGGGCGCAGGAGGAGGCTGCGGCTCATAACCTTTAGGAGTTACAAACCATTTAGGGCGCATGGCTTTTAAGGCGCATGCAGGTGACCTTCCTTCTGTCTTTCGGGATCAGAGATCAGTCTGGGGCGCATGGCTTTTGAGGCGCATGCAAAGCTTCAACTGGAGACTCTTTTTCTGTCTTTAGGGATCAGTAAAGGGTTTGAGGCGCACGGCTTTTGAGGTGCATGCTGGTTTGGACGCATGGCCGTAGAGGCGCATGCGGATGGCCACGTGGCAGTAGCCGTCGGAATAGAGTCATGATGATGCTGACGTTGCCGACGCTTCGTTCTCTGAAAAATGTTTAGACTTTGGGAAGCGTGCTGCCAACTCTGGTGTCAGTTCAGCATTTAATGTTTATGACGTTCGATGGACAGCTGAGTGGGCACATTGGTTGGTGTTCCACTCGGTATGGAGATGTGAGGGGGGGCGCATCCTCTGTGATGTGCCGGGTACTGTAGGGCGCGTCTGTATGATGCGCCTGATGCTGGAGGGCGCGTCCGTGTGATGCGCTGTTTGGCTGGCGCATCCGACATGTCCTTTAATGACGCGGCTGTCTCGCTCCTCGAGTGCTAATAGCCGTTTGGCTGAATTCGAGGCGTCCGGTTCATCCATTTAATGCAAATTCATTGTACAGAATTCGGAGAGTCATCCACTTGGCATATAGGTTTGATTTGCCCGACCTATAAATAGTGGCATGGAGAGAAGGTTTGCTCCTCGTTCCCTCACGTACTTCCAATATGAACTTGGATATGCGGGTGCATTCTGTTGACGAAGTGCTCCCGAGGGTGAAGATGAGACGTCGTGCTGTCTTCGATGCACTTGAAGGTGACTGTTACATCCAAAAGACGGAGTCGAGGGCTTCTGAGGCAGGCGGAAGGTGCCTGTTGCATCCAAAGATAGGGATGTTCGGGCCTCGTCTCCGTTGTTCCGGAAGAGCCGTAGATCGGAATGGTGGTGCTAGGCTCTCTCTTCCTTCAAAGTGGGTGCCGCCCACTTTGATTGTGTTGAAAGCTCCTTGTGCCATGATTTCGATCACGGTCTTCCTTGGTCTTTGGAGGCTCTTTCGAAGCCTCTCCTGGCCACAGCATTTGCGGTGCTCTTCTCTTCCTTGGTTCCAGCCAGAGGGTTAAATGCTTTGCTTGGCGAAGCACTTATCAGGTGAGCCTGGCTGGAAGAGCGGTACATAACTGGGCTCTGCTCGGCCAGGTGAGCCTGGTTGGAAGAGTTGCTCATAACTGAGCTGCTGAAGGGATGCACATAACTGAGCTGGATGCACATAACTGAGCTGCTGAAGAGATGGTAGGATGCGCCTGGCTGGAGGCGCATGACATCTGCTGCGCCTGGCTGACAGCGCATGGTGACTGCTGCGCCTATCGGAAGGCGCATGGTGGTTGCTGCGCCTATCTGGAAGGTGCATGGTGGCTGTTGGCTGTAGATCTAGGATCCTTCCTTTGTAGAAATTCTCCTTTGTACAACCTTTTCTAGACATGTATTAGACTTTTATATATATAAATAAAAAGTCCTTCTTCGAATGTCTATGGCTTATTTGATTAGCTGTCTGAGTTCTAGCGCATATAACGCCTGGCGCATGGGCTTTCTGGTTGTGAAATTCCATGCTTCTACAAGACCCCCTTCAAAGTTTTCAAAACTTTTGAATAAGTTTTGGAATACTTTGAATAAGAAGCATGGAGGTCAGGGCGCATGATTTTTGGGCGCATGCTTGTTCGGGCGCATGCTCCTTTCAGTTTTGATGATGACACTTTGGTAACCCAAAAGATTAATGATGATCTTTTGGTTGTATTTGTTGTTATCTCCTCACGGAATCCGAAGCAACGGCTGAGATTACACGTCATCGGTTCATGCGTGCGACCAAGCCCTATAAATAGGTAAGGGTTGGGGAGAGAGAGAGAGTTCATCTGCTCTGTGCCTTTGCTTTCTTTAGAGTTTTTCTTCAAAACCCTAACTTTTTCTTCTCTGAGAGAATGGCTCCCAAGACTCCTCGCGGTGGTGCCGGCAAGGGAAAGGAGAAAGCGAAGGAGCCGGTGAAAGTTGTAACGGCTGACGTTCCCCGACGGCCTGTCGAAGTTCGGCCGGAGGTGGTTGGTAAGTCTCGTTTTTCCGTACACCAACGCACATAGACCTTGGGTCTTTAATGATGTGCCGCGGTCTTTGTTCGCCGACGCGCATGGGTTTAGACCCTGATGATGCGCCGAGGCTGCTGACGCGCATGGGCTTAAACCCTGATGATGCGCCGAGGCTGCTGATGCGCATGGGCTTAGACCCTGATAATGCGCCGAGGCTGCTGACGCGCATGGGTTTAAACCCTGAATGCGCCGAAGCTCTTCTTTCTCTTGTTGCTTCTAACATTTTTCTGATCTTTGCTAGTGTCAGTAGCGATCCCGCCTTTGAATGAAGTGTTCTTGGAGGCTGTCTTCAACCAGATGGGAGTAGAGTATGATGAGGAAGTGATAAACCCCGCTCAAGAGGCTCTTATGCTGGATCAGCCTCCCGAGAGAATGACCCAAATCCGTGAGCAACAGTATGGGTTCCTCAAACGGATGATGGAACGTGGTGTTTTAAAATCTTTTACATCTGATAAATTGACTTTCTTGAAGCCTGAGTTCCTATTCGGAGACCGTCTCACTTCTACTGATGCGACGGTGTTGAAGGTCAAGGAGGACTGGTTCTTTACAGCGAATGGGGTGCATATGACTGTTAAGCAACTTGAATGTCAATGGCCTTTGACATCCTTCTGTCGCCTTGTTTCCCAGAGGAGGATGTCTTGGGATCTTACCCCTTCTCAGGGGGGAGCGGTGACTGGCGTCATCCAAATTGATTCTACCTTCGACCAAAGGGATACTTTGACCGCCACACGGTCTGGGTCTTCTTTCACCTGGCGGACTCTACGCCCCGGGAGCCTCTACAGTGACGTACCCATTGATACGTTTGCTTATAGTGCTTCGACCTTTACACATCGTATACCCGAAAGGAGATTTTCGGGTAGAGGGTTGGTGCCATTACGTTTCCAAGTGGGATAAACTGACACTCTGGATCTTGTCACGGTTCCGGACCGAGCTTCGAGAGATTGGGTTGACTGCCGCGATTCGTGCTACCCAGGCGGGTGTTGATCTCAACAGGCACATGTTCCTCGCACTACTGGAGATGTTTGATGTCCATACCGGGACCTTTTTTACTCCGGTGGGGGAATTAGGGTTCACACTTCATGAGATGTACGAGGTGTCAAAACTCCCTTGGGGGTCGGAACCCTATAAAGAGTACTTTCCCACCAACGAGGAACTTCAAGTCCTGGGGGACAGGGCTGAGGAGATGACGGCTGTCTTCAAGGAAGTGGCGAGTCATCATTACTATATACAGAGACGGGATAGGAACGGGACGCAGCCTCATGTGACCGCTTGGAGAGATTATGTCGTTAGACAAGACAAGGAGGATCCCTCACAATTTTCCACTCCACCGGCGCTCTCTCGTAGCGAAGTGCTGTCCGAAATGAGCAGGTTAGGGGAGAAAAATCCCCGAGGAAATGAGGACCAGCAGTCAGATGCACGCTCCTACAGCTGCTTCTGGCATCTTGCTTATCGGATGTCACCCAAGGCGGTGTTGGCGTCCTACCTGATGATATGGCTCCGGGATTGCGTGTTCGCGGGCGGATCCGGTGCCGTAGAGAGGGTAACCCGAAACTTAATCCTGCCAGCCGTAAAGCTGGTCTTCGGGCGGCGTTTGGCTCTTCTTCCCGCAATGGTATGTAACCTGCAGCGAGGTTTGAGAGAATTTGCTGGAAATGTGATTCATGACAGAGGCCGAAACAACAACTTCCCGTGCGCCGAACTGCCGTTTCACTATTTAATGGGATGGCTGATTTTGCATCATCCCAGTGTGATGAGTCCAGGCTCGGAAGAAGATTATAAGGCTGGAGATGCACTCCTTCGTCGTTTCAATCGGAGGAGCTGGTCACATACTGGTGTCCCTGTTTGTAGAAAGTTTTTATCCCGTCTTCAGGGTTGGGAAATTACCAAAGTTGGTCCAATCTACTTGGGCTTTGAGGCCAACGAAGATCTAAGGGATCTGGGCGAAGGTACCACCACTCTGCCTCAATGGGGATTCCGCTGGTTGCAGAGTATCCGGCCATCTCATCTGGTATACCGGAACAGGAATCAGTGCTATCTGGAACCATATTTGCCAAGCCGCTTTGCGCGGCAATTTGGTTATGCCCAGATGATGTTGGATAACCCCAGTATTTCTCTGGGGTATATTGGAAGTTTGTTGGATGGTGCACGAGCTTGGCATTACTATAATGCCGGATGTACCGGGGCTCGTTTTACGTTGCCCGTCCCAGATCCGTGGCCGCCCATTCTTTACTCAGCCGCCAAATTTTACTGTGCTATGGCTGCTGCGCCCTCCGGATATGACAGGGAGACCAGTCTTATTGCAGGCACCCAGTTAGCGATGACCGGGAACGTGCCGGTGAAGGCCCGATCGCATCGTCCGTCAGGGATAGGTCACCGGAGTGCCCCTTCCGCCTCTCAAGCAGAACCCTCGGGCGATCGATCAAAGCGATGTGCAGACGAAGGGATTGAATCTCCTGTACCGAAGAAGCAGAAGAAGGCGTCGTCACCGACGGCGTCATCGGATTCAGCGTCCGCAGAGGTAAGGGTGTCCCACATAATCTGATTTTGGTTCCACTATTTACGAGGCTTCACCTTCTCTTATAGGAACCGTTAAAAAGAAAACCTCGTACTCCAAAGTCGGGTGGGAGCAGGCGAGAAGGGACGGCGGGCTCGTCTGAAGTGCGTATCCCGCCGACCATGATGTCTCCCATGGAGGAAGATCCGGAGGATGCTGTTGACGTGGAGATTCGGGTATCCCCAGATTATGTCAGGAGGGAAACCGAGGGTGCAACTGCTTCCGAGACGGCAAAGGCCAGAACGGAAGCTTCAAGTGCCGAAGGTCTAACAAGCACGCCGTTTCCTGGTGGTGAAGAAGAATGGAGTTCGTCGTCTTCCGATGATGTTGCTCCAGAGCTGCAAGAGCCTGTTGCGGAGGCCGCAGATGTAGTTGAGACAGAGGAGAGGGTTGAATCCCCTTCTTATCATGATGAGGGGAGGTCGGCTGCATCATTGCCGAGTCCTACCCCGGCTTCAACCGTAGAAGTTGAGGCGGCTACCACTCAGGAGGTAGCGACAGATTCTGTCCCTGTCGAGGGACTCGATGATGAGACCCGTCTGTCAGTCAAGACCGCTGCGACGGGTCAAGAGACAAGTGATAATCTCCCTATTCTGCCAAGGGAGGTACCAACTGTTGATAGGACGTTGGGGGTAGAAGAGGTGGCCGTTGACATCGGTGGTTCCTCCGGGCTTGAGAAGGGTAAGGGTGTAGAACCCTGTGTCGCTCCTTCTACTTGGGGGACCATCTCGACGCCTGTGCCGGCCCCTTCTGTTGCTTCGGCTCCTCGGGCTAGCAGTCCAGCCCCTGTTGATGAAGAGCCCATTGATGCCGAGGTTCAAGCCTCGCTGATTGAGGTTGGCGGATCTTCTTCCGGTCTGCAAACTGTAGTAGCTCCTCCAACTCCCGCGATGACGCCGCAGGTCCTGGCGGATGCAGACGAGTATGTGAAATTCCTCGTCGAGGGTATGTACAAAATGTTGCAGAAGGGTGTATCTGCTGTGATGGATGCCAATGGGAGTTTTCGACGGTAAAAGCTCTGGCAATGCCCTGTATCGAGCTGATTCGTATTCACCAAGGCCACGACCATATGGCCAAAATTCTAGAGGCTTCGGTGATTGAGCTGGATGAGCGGCTCGCGGAACTTCAACGCATCCGGCGAAACGACCTCTCTGTCCTGATAGATGCGGAGAAGGGGAAGCTGATCGCCAAGATCGAGTCTTCATACCAGGCCACCGTGGGCGTTTGGGAGCACGAGGTGGCTGAGACTGAGGCTGCGGTAGGGCAGTTGTCTCAGTCCATGAAGACGACGGTGGAAACTCGAGCTGCATTGGAAGCTAATATCGCGGATATCGTCACCCAGATGCGCCGCCTTGAAGACCAACGGGCCCGACTCCAGTTAGAGGTCGAGCGTGTCCGGGCTGAACATACAGCATTTAAGAAGGATGAAGCGACTTTTACTCAGCGGACTCTTGTCTTGGCGCAGCAACGACAACAGCTTGATGAGAAGCATGCAAGTGATACTTCCGCTGGGGCCGTTGAATTGATGCGCCAAGAAGCAGAGCGACGAGTCCTGGCGACGGTGGAGGCCCGCGCAGTCGACTTAAAGCTTCGAGTCAGGGAGCTCTCAGCCCATCCTGGGGAGATTCAGGGACCATAGCTTTTTCCCTTTTTCTTTTGTGTTCTTTTGCAACCCTTACTGGGGGATGATGTAGTTTCTTGTACTCCTTTTTCAGAAGAATAAAGAAGTCTACAACCTTTTTTGTGATGTGTTCATCTTTTATTGTCATGAACTTGATGATTTGTGTGGACCTATTATCTTTTGCGCACCTTGGTTTTCAGGTACAGATAATAAGTTTGAAGGAACCATTATGTTTGCTCAGAGGTAATGTGGACATGGCAATCATTGGATTCGAAATGATAGAATCTTCCTACTCAGAGGT
Source organism: Iris pallida (assembly GCA_029216955.1). Taxonomy (NCBI): domain Eukaryota; kingdom Viridiplantae; phylum Streptophyta; class Magnoliopsida; order Asparagales; family Iridaceae; genus Iris; species Iris pallida. The sequence continues at coordinate 27,734,149 of JANAVB010005597.1, read as the reverse complement.
ATTATGGACGTGGTAGGAATGATCTTGGGGGATACGCTGAACAATTCAGAGGTTATATGGACGTGGAAGTTCTGCGATAAATATACAATAACGCAGGGGTTGTTTGTACAAGATGTTTACTCAGAGGTAATGTGGACGTGGTAAACATGAAGGGTAGCGTAGGCTTACGAAGTGTAAGATTCTGCTTTGTAGGGTGTAGAGACAACTCAGAGGTAATATAGACGTGGTTATCTTTCTACTGGAAGATGCCACGGAACAGCTGGGTTCCGAAGGCGTATGAGTTTGTGGAAAGAGGTTATTTGAGGAAGTACATGTCTGGAGGATGTCAAGAATAGTACTTCTTTAGGAACTTGCTGTTGATGGGCATCATGAACAAGTCCCCATTGGGTTTGGCGAGGCGGTAAGCACCGTTTGAGTATACCGTCTCTATGATGAAAGGTCCTTCCCACTTGGGCTCGAACTTTTCTGGTGTCTTGTGGGTCAACACCATTGGTCTTCTGACTGCTAAAACCAGGTCGCCAACTTAGAAAGTCCTCTGTTTGACCTTCTTGTTGAAAGCCTATGATATTCGGGCTTGGTAGAGCTCGATGCGTTGTTGAGCTAGGAGACGCTTTTCGTCAAGTGCCTCCAGTTCTCACAGACGACGACGTTGATTGTCCTCTTCTGTGAGTTTGTTTGTGATTGCTACGCGGAGCGAAGGTATCTGTATCTCGAAAGGAAGTACTGCTTCGCTCCCGTAGACCAGGAAGAATGGAGTGTTGCCTGTTGGGGTCCATACCGTTGTGCGGTAGGCCCAAAGGCATTCGCCAAGCTTTTCGTCCCAGTCGCGTTTGTTGGATGACACGACCTTTTTGAGCAGCCTAACGATAGTTTTGTTGAATGCCTCAGCCAATCCGTTTGTTGCCGGATTGTAGGCGGTTGAGGCCACGTTCTGAATGCGATTCTTGTCACAGAACCTGCTAAAAATGTGGCTGATAAACTGAGGACCATTGTCATGGATGATCCGCCGGGGGTACTCCGAAACGGTAAATGATATGGTGTTTGATAAAGCTGACCACCCTGAAGCTTTTTACTTCTGCTAGTGGAACTGCTTCCGCCCATTTGGAGAAGTAGTCGGTGATGGCCAGGATGAAACGGTGTCCTCTCGATGAAGGAGGGGTGATTGGCCCTACAATGTCCATGCCCCAGGCTTCGAAGGGCCATGAGGCGACTGTAGGATGTAGCGGCTCCGATGGTATATGTATGAAGTCTGCATGAAGTTGGCACGCGTGGCACTTCTTAGCATATTCGACAGCGTCGGCAGCCATGGTTGGCCAGTAGTAGCCCATACGTCGCAGTCGATCTTTCAACTTAGGACCGGGTTGATGAGCTCCACAAGTTCCGTCATGAGCTTCTTGAAGAGCTTCGGCTGCTTCTTCGTTGGACAGGCATCGAAGGAGGAGCCCATCGAAGGAGCGTCGGTACAGCATTTTGGTAGCTGTATCGTAGTAGAATCGAAGAGAGCGTCTCCTGACTGAGACGGCTTCCTTCGGGTCCTCTGGAAGGATTCCGTAGACAGCGAAGTCGATGAACGGGAACCTCCAGTCCCGGACATTAACCCCAGTGTTCGTCGGCATGGCGTGGGCCACCCGCAAGCATAGGTTGTTTCTGGGACAAATCAGATCTTGTCCTGTTACCGTGATATAGTGTTGAGTCCCAAAGGGCGCTGCTAATGAGGCTGCGAGGCCGGCCAGAGCATCGGCCTCCAAGTTTTGTAAACGGGGGACATGTTCAATGAAGAACCTGGTGAAGGTTGAAATGATGTTCAACGCGACTTCATGATAAGGGATTAAATCTTCATGGCGAACTTCGTATTATCCCCGAACCTGGTTTACGACGAGTTTTGAGTCGCCGTAAGCTTCCAGATGGTCGACCCCCAGCTGTTGTGCGAGCTGGAGTCCCATGACGAGTGCGTTGTACTCGGCAACGTTGTTGGAGCACGGCTTCGAAAGAGAGTACGCATGCTGGATGACCAGCTGATCGGGGAAGACTAAGACTACCCCCATTCCTGCGATGATTTGGCCTTTGGGGCCTGTTCTCGAAGCGCCGTCGAAGAACATCCGCCAAACGGAGCTTCCTTCGGTGACGTTGGATTCTTGGACCTCATCCGGGATATCTTCATAGAGTTTTGAGGATTCTGGGATGGGGTGTGCAGCTAAAAAGTCAGCCAGAGCTTGACCCTTAACAGCTTTTTGTGGCACAAACACCATGTTGTACGGTGTTAGCAAGATCGCCCATGTAGCCAGCCGGGAGTTCAATGATCCTGGCTTCGTCATGAGGACTCTAAGCGGATTGACTCGGGAAATGATATGAATTGTCTGACCCGAGATATAATGACGAGTCTTCTGGATGGCAAACACCAAAGCCAAGCACTCCTTTTCGACGGGGTTGTACCGGTGTTCGGCCCCGATGAGTGTTCGACTGAGGTAGTAGATTGCTTGCTCGAAGCCTGTATCGCTGTTTTGAGCCAGCAGAGCGCAAAGAGAATGATCCATGGCGCGGACGTAGAGGAGAAATGGTTTGCCGGCGACTGGCGCTACCAGGACTGGTGGGCTTGTTAAGTAAGCCTTGATGTCGTCGAAAGCCTTTTGACACTCCTCTGTCCAGACGTAAGAGACTCCCTTCTTCATGAGCTGAGTAAAGGGTTTACATCTACCAGAGAGGTTTGATATGAACCTCCGGATATATGCCAGACGTCCCTGTAGGCTCCGAAGTTCTCGAAGGTTCTTCGGAGGGTCCATGTTGAGGATGGCTTTGGTCTTCTCAGGATCAATATGAATGCCTTTCGCTGTGATGACAAAGCCCAAGAATTTGCCGCTAGAAACCCCCAGAAAGGATTTAGCGGGGTTCATTTTGAGTTGATGTGCCCGCATGAGATCGAAGACCGTCTTCAGGTCCTGTAGGTGATCTCCTTTGAGGCGGCTCTTGACTACGATGTCGTCAACATAGCATTCGACCGTCTTGCGAAGATGTTGACGGAAGATGGTGCTCATAGCTCGCTGGTATGTCGCACCGGCGTTCTTCAAGCCGAATGGCATTACTGTGTAGCAGAAAATACCCTTTGGAGTCCTGAATGACGTGTGTTTTGCGTCATCGGGGAACATCTTGATTTGATTGTAGCCTGAATACCCGTCCATGAAGGACATGCGCTCAAAGCCACATGTGTTGTCGATCATCATATCAGTGATTGGAAGCGGGAATTCGTCCTTCGGGCAAGCAGAGTTGAGATCCCTGAAGTCGATACAGACTCGTATCTTCCCGTTCTTCTTGGTGACAGGAACGACATTGGCTACCCAATCCGGGTGTTGTTCCTCACGGATGAAGCCGCTGGTCAAGAGTTTGTCTACCTCCTGGTCGATGGCATTCATGATGTCCGAACGGAAGCATCGCTGCTGTTGTTTGATAGGTTTGGCATCAGGTAAGATGTTCAACCTATGCATTGAGATCTGTGGATCGAGTCCCGGCATATCTTTATAGCTCCAGGCGAAGACGTCGATATACTCTTTAGCCAGTTGGATTAAAGATTCTCGATCTTCTTCTTCCAGGCTTTTACTGATGAAGATGGGTTTGGAAGAAAACCCCTCCCCGAGGTCGATCTGCTCGACTTCGTCTTCGGTGGGAGGTTCACGAAGCTCAAAACGAGATTCCTATTGTTCCCCTAGGCATTGGGCCCAGGGTTCTTCTTCGAAGGGTTCTGGCGCTTGGTCTTCGCCTTCACCTTTTTGAGGTTGTGCTGACGTCATGTTAGCTGACAGCACTTTCCTGAAGACTGATCCGATACTGGTATCGGAATCCCAAGTCGATGCTTCGGACGAGTGGGAATGTTCTATGTCTTCTGCATCTGAACTCTCTGGGGTTGATGGCGGCGTGACATAGCCTAGCCCTCGTCCAGTCCGATTATAATAGTCATGTGGCTTTCCATTGGGCATCGAAAGCCGGACAAGGAGATGCCGACCCTTACCGTAGTTTAAGCATTTGTTGCTTTTCAGGTCGTAGCCCATCTTTTGGATGATGTGCTTTGCCGCATCCGTGTACCGATAGACTTGTACTCTGCCGGTATCAGGTTCGGGCTCGATTGACGGGAGGTCCCGATGACGCTCGACTTTGCCCGAGATGATGGTGCCTTGGTCTCGGCTCCGTAGAGGGACTATGAAGACTCCTTGAGACGGGACTATTCGATTATGGTAGACGGTCGTTATTTGTGTTTGCAACGACCGTAGAGCGTTGTCTAATGTATACATGGCATTCCAGTGTGGAAGACAAGAATAATTAAAAGACACTCTATTATTGATAAAATACGAGATCTTATCCCGTGGGATTACATTGTCAAGGGAGGGTGCCTCTACGTCAGCCGAGATATAATCACCAAGCTCCTCGTCTGTAAGAACTGGGGGTAGACTAGGAGAGTCCACCACAGCTTTGGGGTCTGAGAGGGTTATATGAGCCTTCTCTGACACCTTGGATGACTGCGGCGGCTTGCCCTTGAGACGCACCTTGAGAGGTGCCTGGGCTGCGCCTCCGGTGAGTGGTGCCTTCCCTTGTAATTTTGCCACCAGGGGAGCCGATGTTTGAGGTGGCTTTCCCTTGAGGCGTATCTTCAGGGGTGCTTCGCGAGCCGGCGCTTTTCCTGATAGCTTGATGCTCATTGGAGGCGCTTTCTGGGGTGGTTTCCCCTTCAGTCGGATTTTCAAGGGGGCGTCGGGAGTCGTCTCAGGCTCCATGTCCGATTCTGTTGCCGTCTCTGCCTCATCATCAGCGTCGTTGGCTTCCTCCTCGTCAATGGGCTTGTACAAGTCGGAATCGGTGAAGTAGGCTTCAATCCCTTTGAAAGGATCGATGTCTGCAAACTCCGTCCGGATGACGCCATTGGTGGATACATACTTCATGCACTGGTGGAGCGTGGAGGGCACCACCATGTACTCATGCAGCCATGGTCGACCGAGCAGGATGTTGTAGTTGACCTCGGCATCTACCACATAACAAGTCATCTCAGTTTTGAGGCTGCCAATGTGACACTTCAGTCGGATCTTGCCCAATGGCTCGCTCTTACTAGCATTGAAGCCACTAATGGTTGTATTGGAGGGCGCCAGCCGGTACATCGGGATCCCCAGCTTAGATAGCAGCGTCTTCGGAATGATGCTTAGGAAAGACCCAGGATCGATCTGAATCCGGCTCACCTTGACCGAGCCAATGTACCCTGTATAATACAGCGGTCGGTTATATCGGTGATGCTTGAGCAGCATGTCTTGTTGGGTGAAAGTTATGTTTGGGATAACTTTATCCGCACAATGACAGTGCGCACAAGTAGTTGGGAGGTCTTCAGGCTGCTTGACCTGACTGAGAAAGGATTCAGCGTCCTTCAGAGCTTCGCAGAGAGCTTCTCGGGAATCTTTAGAAAGACGCAGGAGCTCGAACAAAGACAGGCGCGCAGGTGTACTGGCTAATTGTGCCAGAATGTCGAAGTTGTGAGGCTTGGACAGCCCCGAAGCATTCTCCTTCCGTAGAGGTCTGTCAAAATGGGCCTCCACCTGCTTCTGCTTGTTGGCTGCTGAGGGCTTAGATGGACCCTCCTCAGGGATGGTGCTAGGAGGCACCCCCTCGGCGGCGGCTTCGCCGGATTGGGAGCTCTGTTGTGCACGTGTTTGCACTGGAAGTGCCTCTTCTGTTAAAGAAGAGACTGTGCGGCAAGACTTGATCTTCCTGCCTTTTGATTTGGAGGTAGGGCGTACCTCCGATTGAGTCACCTCGGAGACGAGGTCGGGGTGAACCCAGAGGACCTCTCCTCGAGATGTGGTGAGCGGGGTGAGTCCACTCACATTATCACGAGTAGGTGGTAAGTTTACCACCTCTATTGTCGCCTTAGGGATGGGGACGACGCCATCTTGTGTGGTAGTTGGCGGCAAGGTGCCGAACTGAAACGAAACCACATTGGCCGACACCGTCTTCTCTTCATAGTCGACGGAGATTACATCCTCATTGATCATGCGCTGGATGTAATTCTTGAGGACGTAGCAGTCCTTGGTCGGGTGTCCGACAAACCGATGGTAATGACAGTACCTCGGGTTGTCCACTTTCCCAACTTCATCGGGCCGCTTTGGGTCCGGTAGCTTGATCTTGTCACCCTGCTTTAGTATCTCAAAAAGTTGCAGGGTGTCGTCATCATTGAATGAATAAACCTCCTTGGGTCTTAGTGCCAGTGGAGGCTTCTGAATAGGCGCAGATGCGCCTTTTGAGGCATTAACAGTCAATGCCTGTTTCCCCTTTGCTTCTCGTCCGGAGCTGTTAGCTGCGGACTTTTTCCCCTTATCGTCAAAGGCGGGGAAGCTGACACCCAGAAGACGTGCATTGGCCGCCTTCTTTTCTGTAGCTTCAGCTTCGATGATCAGGGAGCTCCAGTCAGGAGGGGGAGTAGAGTTGAGCCAGAGCTTTACTGCAGACAACATGTTCATGCTGCAAGCGGAGAGGAGCGCATGTTCTGGCATGCCTGGAGGTAGCCTGAAGCAAGCCTGTCAGAAGCGTTCGATGAACGCCCGAACCGTTTTCTTCTCCTTCTGACGTATCTCTATGAGAGACGCCATCGTCATGTCCTTCCCGCCGTCGTAGAAGCGGTCGAGGAAGAGGCGCGTCAGGTCGTCGAAGGACGATATGGAATTGTCGGGGGAGGCTGCAGTACCAGTCATACGCCACTCCTTTCAGGGCCCCGACAAAGATACTGGTGAGGAGCGCATCCTCCTTCGGAAGATGCCCTGTCTATGACTGGAAGTACGTCAGGTACCATCGCGGAGAGTCCTTTCCGTCGTATGGGGTGAGTGTTTGTGGTTTATACTTTGGGGGATAAACCACCTTGTTCCACTCGAGGGGATAAGGCTGGGGAATGCCCATCTTCTGGCGTTCCTCTTGCCTGTTCTTGGACTCGAAGCGCTCCCGCAGGTCTTTGATCATTTCGACCACATCCTCCGTAGAGCTAGGAGTCGGGGAAGGAGGTACCATCTGGATTGGAGCGTTCGAGGGCTCCGAGGTCCGAGGTGCTTCTGTATCCGAGGGCGCCCGTTGGAGGGGCACACTCGACTCCCCATTAGCTCCTGGGTCAGGACCAGTTGAAGGTGTCCTGATCAAGGCCGACCGTATCTCAAACACCGCTTGAGTCAGTGCTTGCATAGAGGCAGAGAGGGTTTTGAGACCTCCCTCTAATGAGTCTATGCGCTGGACTATGTCCTGTGACGGTGCATCAGACTCGACATCATCCCCAGCCATGTATACTGTCCTGACACGGCCAGGAGTGGATGGATTGGTTGAGGCTTCGCTTTCGGCCTCACTCTCATGCGGGGGGGGGGGGTTACTTCTCCTGGTGTTTGGCCACCCCCAGCCACATTCTGGAGTTCATCTTCAATAGGCGCATCTGCAAGGGTCTGATTGCCCTCAGCTCCGTCTTGAAGGACCTCTTCGTTTCCAGAACTACCCCCGACGGTGTCCTGGAGGACATCCTCATTTGAGGGGCTTCAGGGAGAGTAATCTCGCCTTGATGATGAAGATCCGCCGTAACTGTGCTTTGGACATCTTCGTCTTCGGAAGGAGGCTCAACAAGGGTCTGGCTACCCCAGCTTCCTCCAAGGACTTCTTCCTCGACCGAGTGCCTTTAAACACTCCAGAGGTCGAGACAGCTGCCTTGGTTTTCCTCGGCTGGCTTTTGGATGAAGACGAGGAATTGGCAGTCGTCTTCCGGATTGATGAGGAGTTGGAGACCACGTTGCATGAAGCAACCTTTGGCTCCTCTTCAGCTGACACCTTTGTCCCAAGGCGACGTCGGAGAGATGTCGATAATTGCAGTCGTTGGAAGACCGACTGTCTTGGTGGAGCTGCCGCCTTGCAACAGCAGTTGATGGTGACCACCGCACAAGTATGCCCCGTGAGAGGCGCATCGTGCTTGTTGGTCGACTCTCCTGACCGGCGCTTGTGAGTGATCACGTTGCGCAGGTCATTGGAGGAGAGTGGTGCCTTCACACCCCCTTCAGACGTATGGCAAGGCCAAACGCCGGGGTGGTCAGGTGAGTGCTGCGCCCCCTGATCTAATACCAAGCAGGCATCACGATCAGTAGTGGGGGAACCACAACATTTGAAGTGACTTGAACGGACCTCAAATGCACAACCAGAGGAGGCGCGGGAGTTCAAGATCAATGAGTTTGCCTCTCTCGACTTGGTTGTGCACGCAGTAGATGCGCCCAAGCGAGATGAGGACTTTGAAGATTGACTCGTTGCTGGTGCAGAAGCACTTGAGTCAACCTTGTACAGCTTGCCATCGGCAGCACGCGTGATGACGAGCGCATGCCTCTGGCCGGCTGCTGGCATAGCACGTTTGTGGCGCATGGCCCGTGCCGCCTTGGATTTCTTCGTACCAGCCCGCTGGGGCGCATAGTACTCAGCATCCAAATTCTCCTCGCCATTACAGCGAGTGAGTCTGTCAAAGACAGAGGCTTTTTGTGACGCATCAGAGGTGATGCGCGGGGCATTGGCTGCGCCCCTGCTCCGTCGACGTATCTTCCTCGCCTGAGAGGGAGATAGCTGGGGAACGTGGTCAGCCGCACGTTTTCCCAAGAGATGCGCTGCATCGGCGGACGCACCTTGGTTGCTGAGAACGTCAGCAGGAAGGGAAGGCTGGATTGCTGCATCCCCTTCAGTGGTGGTGCCCGAGGCGTCGACCTTGCGCACCCAGGCCGTGCGGATCTTCTTCGGCTTTGGTAGCCGCTTCGAAGGACTCGCACTTCCTTCAGAAATGAACTCCTCGTACGCCTGTTGATTGAGGCGCACGGACCAGCGTCTTGTGGGAGGAGCCCACCTTCACGTCGTCGGCCTGTGACACGACTTTCTCGGAAGAGGAGAAAGAAGTCCCCAGCAGAGTCGCCAGCTTGTTTGCCATTAAATTGTTTGATTGAAAACTTTAATACAAACAGAACAGTGTTACAATGTAGGACTTAGATGTAGTCCTAGGAGTACACTTTTGTTTAAGCTGGGTCCTTAGTGCCAATGGAGCGAGTGGTAATGCGTTGACTCCATTGACCGGCTGACGACGGTTATCGGTTCTCTGAAGGTGTGGATTGCTCTGGGTGCTGGAGCTTGCTGAGAGGAGGAAGACGTTGAGTGTCTGTATCTGCCTCTCTGATGATTCCTTGTATGTTCGTTGTGGATTCTGTGTGTGTGTGAAGGAGAAGATCCCTCTATTTATAGTTTTATAGGCTGGCTGCTCATGCGCGCATGTAGGATGCGCCGGTGTGTGGGACGCCACGTGGAGGTTGCTGATGGAGGCGCGTAGATGATGCGCCCTGATTGAGGGGGAGAACTCTTCATACTGCTGTTGTGAGCCGGCACGTAGCAGAGAAGAAGATCTTTCTGTTGCTGAAATCTTGGACGAGTTGAGTCAAAGGACACGTGTCATCGACCCATGGCTTGAAGATCTCGGATTTGGGGGGGTAGTGATCTGGTGAGCTGCGCCTTGGATCTGGGCGCAGGAGGAGGCTGCGGCTCATAACCTTTAGGAGTTACAAACCATTTAGGGCGCATGGCTTTAAGGCGCATGCAGGTGACCTTCCTTCTGTCTTTCGGGATCAGAGATCAGTCTGGGGCGCATGGCTTTTGAGGCGCATGCAAAGCTTCAACTGGAGACTCTTCTTCTGTCTTTAGGGATCAGTAAAGGGTCTGAGGCGCACGGCTTTTGAGGCACATGCTGGTTTGGACGCATGGCCGTAGAGGCGCATGCGGATGGCCACGTGGCAGTAGCCGTCGGAATAGAGTCATGATGATGCTGACGTTGCCGACGCTTCGTTCTCTGAAAAATGTTCAGACTTTGGGAAGCGTGCTGCAACTCTGGTGTCAGTTCAGCATTTAATGTTTGTGACGTTCGATAGACAGCTGAGTGGGCACATTGGTTGGTGTTCCACTCGGCATGGAGATGTGAGGGGGGCGCATCCTATGTGATGCGGGGTACTGTAGGGCGCGTCTGGTGATGTGCCTGATACTGGAGGCGCGTCCGTGTGATGCGCTGTTTGGCTGGCGCATCCGACATGTCCTTTAATGACGCGGCTGTCTCGCTCCTCGAGTGCTAATAGCCGTTTGGCTGAATTCGAGGCGTCCGGTTCTCCATTTAATGCAAATTCTTGCACAGAATTCGGAGAGTCATCCACTTGGCGTATGGGTTTTGATTTGCCCGGCCTATAAATAGTGGCATGGAGAGAAGGTTTGCTCCTCGTTTCCCTCACGTACTCCAATGAACTTGGATATGCGGGTGCATCTGTTGACGAAGTGCTCCCGAGGTGAAGATGAGACGTCGTGCTGTCTTCGATGCACTTGAAGGTGACTGTTACATCCAAAAGACGGAGTCGAGGGCTTCTAAGACAGGCGGAAGGTGCCTGTTCATCCAAGATAGGGATGTTCGGGCCTCGTCTACGTTGTTCCGGAAGAGCCGAGATCGGAATGGTGGTGCTAGGCTCTCTTCCTTCAAAGTGGGTGCCGCCCACTTTGATTGTGTTGAAAGTCCTTGTGCCATGATTTCGATCACGGTCTTCCTTGGTCTTTGGAGGCTCTTTCGAAGCCTCCCTGGCCACAGCATTTGCGGGTGCTCTTCTTCCTTGGTTCCAGCCAGAGGGTTAAATGCTTGCTTAGCGAAGCACTTATCAGGTGAGCTGGCTGGAAAGAGCGGCACATAACTGGGCTTGCTCGGCCAGGTGAGCCTGGTTGGAAGAGTTGCATAACTGAGCTGCTGAAGGGATGCACAACTGAGTGGATGCACATAACTGAGCTGCTGAAGAGATGTAGGATGCGCCTGGCTGGAGGCGCATGACATCTGCTGCGCCTGGCTGACAGCGCATGGTGACTGCTGCGCCTATCGGAAGGCGCATGGTGGTTGTTGGCTATCTGGAAGGCGCATGGTGGTTGCTGCGCCTATCTGGAAGGCAATGGTGGCTGTTGGCTGTAGATCTAGGATCCTTCCTTTGTAGAAATTCTCCTTTGTACACCTTTTAGACATTGAGACTTTTATATATATAAATAAAAAATCCTTCTTCGAATGTCTATGGCTTATTTGATTAGCTGTGAGTTCTGGCGCATATAACGCCTGGCGCATGGGCTTTCTGGTTGTGAAATTTCATGCTTCTACAGTACC
>JANAVB010005597.1:27502580-27722945 GCA_029216955.1 Iris pallida | reverse complement strand
TTAAAAAGAAAACCTCGTACTCCAAAGTCGGGTGGGAGCAGGCGAGAAGGACGGCGGCTCGTCGAAGTGCTATCCCGCCGACCCGATGTCTCCCATGGAGGAAGATCCGGAGGATGCTGTTGACCGTGAGATTCGGTATCCCCAGATTATGTCAAGGATGAAACCGAGGGTGCAACTGCTTCCGATACGGCAAAGGCCAACGGAAGCTTCAAGTGCCGAAGGTCTAACAAGCACGCCGTTTCCTGTGGTGAAGAAGATGGAGTTCGTCGTCTTCCGATGATGTTGCTCCAGAGCTGCAAGAGCCTGTTGCGGAGGCCGCAGATGTAGTTGAGACCGAGAGAGGGTTGAATCCCCTTCTTATCATGATGAGGGAGGTCTCTGCATCATTGCCGAGTCCTACCCCGTCTTCACCGTAGAAGTTGAGGCGGCTACCACTCAGCGGTAGCGACAGATTCTGTCCCTGTCGAGGGACTCGATGATTGAGACCCCTGTCAGTCAAGACCGCTGCGACGGGTCAGAGACAATGATAATCTCCCTATTCTGCCAAGGGAGGTACCAACTGTTGATAGACGGTTGGGGTAGAGAGGTGGCCGTTGACATCGGTGGTTCCTCCGGGCTTGAGAAGGGTAAGGGTGTAGAACCCTGTGTCGCTCCTTCTACTTGGGGGACCCATCTCGACGCCTGTGCCGGCCCCTTCTGTTGCTTCGGCTCCTCGGCTAGCATCCAGCCCCTGTTGATGAAGAGCCCATTGATGCGAGGTTCAGCCTCGCTGATTGAGGTTGGCGGATCTTCTCCGGCTGCAAACTGTATAGCTCCCCAACTCCGCGATGACCCGCAGGTCCTGCGGATGCAGACGAGTAGTGAAATTCCTCGTCGAGGACTATGCAAAATGTTGCAGAAGGTGTATCTGCTGTGATGGATGCCAATGGGAGTTTTCGACGGTAAAAAGCTCTGGCAATGCCCCTGTATCGAGCTGATTCGTATTCACCAAGGCCACGACCATATGGCCAAATTCTAGAGGCTCTTCGGTGATTGAGCTGGATGAGCGCTCTCGGAACTTCACGCATCGCGAAACTACCTCTCTGTCCTGATATATGCGTAGAATGGGAAGCTGATCGCCAAGATCGAGTCTTCATACCAGGCCACCGTGGGCGTTTGGGAGCACGAGGTGGCTGAGACTGAGGCTGCGGTAGGGCAGTTGTCTCAGTCCATGAAGACGACGGTGGAAACTCGAGCTGCATTGGAAGCTAATATCGCGGATATCGTCACCCAGATGCGCCGCCTTGAAGACCAACGGCCCGACTCCAGTTATATCGAGCGTGTCCGGGCTGAACATACAGCATTTAAGAAGGATGAAGCGACTTTTACCTCAGCGGACTCTTGTCTTGGCGCAGCAACGACAACAGCTTGATGAGAAGCATGCAAGTGATCTTCCGCTGGGCCGTTGAATTGATGCGCCAAGAAGCGAGCGACAGTCCGGCGACGGTGGAGGCCCGCGCAGTCGACTTAAAGCTTCGAGTCAGGGAGCTCTCAGCCCATCCTGGGAGATTCAGGGACCATAGCTTTTTTCCCTTTTTCTTTTGTGTTCTTTTGCAACCCTTACTGGGGGATGATGTATGTTCTTGTACTCCTTTTTCAGAAGAATAAGAATCTACAACCTTTTTTGTGATGTGTTCATCTTTTATTGTCATGACTTGATGATTTGTGTGGACCTATTATCTTTTGCGCACCTTGGTTTTCAGTACAGATAATAAGTTTGAAGGAACCATTATGTTTGCTCATAGGTAATGTGTACATGGCAATCATTGGATTTGAATGTAAGATCTTCCTACTCGAGGTATTATGGACGTGGTAGGAATGATCTTGTGGGGATACGCTGAACAGAGGTTATATGGACTTGGAAGTTCTGCGATAAATATACAATAACGCAGGGTTGTTTGTACAAGATGTTTACCTCAGAGGTAATGTGGCTGGTAACATGAAGGGTAGCGTAGGCTTACAAGTGTAAGATTCTGCTTTGTAGGGTGTAGAGACAACTCAAGGTATATAGACGTGGTTATCTTTCTACTGGAAGATGCCACGGAACAGCTGGGTTCCGAAGGCGTATGAGTTTGTGGAAAGAGGTTATTTGAAAGTACATGTTCTGGAGGATGCAAGAATAGTACTTCTTAGGAACTTGCTGTTGATGGGCATCATGAACAAGTCCCCATTGGGTTTGGCGAGGCGGTAAGCACCGTTTGAGTATCCGTCTCTATGATGAAAGGTCCTGTCCCACTTGGGCTCGAACTTTTCTGGTCTTGTGGGTCAACCCCATTGGTCTTCTGACTCTAAACCAGGTCGCCACTTAGAAAGTCCTCTGTTTGACCTTCTTGTTGAAAGCCTATGCTATTCGGGCTTGGTAAGCTCGATGCGTTGTTGAGCTAGGACGCTTTTCGTCAAGTGCCTCCAGTTCTCACAGACTACGACGTTGATTGTCCTCTCTGTGAGTTTGTTTGTGATTGCTACGCGGAGCGAAGGTATCTGTATCTCGAAAGGAAGTCTGCTGCTTCGCTCCCGTAGACCAGGAAGAAGAGTGTTGCCTGTTGGGGTCCATACCGTTGTGCGGTAGGCCCAAAGGCATTCGCCAAGCTTTTCGTCCCAGTCGCGTTTGTTGGATGACACGACCTTTTTGAGCACCTAACGTAGTCGTTTGTTGAATGCCTCAGCCAATCCGTTTGTTGCCGGATTGTAGGCGTTGAGGCCACGTTCTGAATGCATTCTTGTCACAGAACCTGCTAAAAATGTGCTGATAACTGAGGACCATGTGCATGGATGATCCCCGGGTACTCCGAACGGTAAATGATATGGTGTTTGATAAAGCTGACCACCCTGACTTTTTACTTCTGCTAGTGGAACTGCTTCGCCCATTTGGAGAATAGTCGTGATGGCCAGGATGAAACGGTGTCCTCTCGATGAAGGAGGGTGATTGCCCTACAATGCCATGCCCAGCTTCGAAGGGCCATGGCGACTGTAGGATGTACGGCTCCGATGGTATATGTATGAATCCTGCATGAAGTTGGCACGCGTGGCACTTCTTAGCATATTCGACAGCGTCGCAGCCATGGTTGGCCAGTAGCCCATACGTCGCAGTCGACTTTCAACTTAGGACCGGGTTGATGAGCTCCACAAGTTCCGTCCTGAGCTTCTTGAAGAGCTTCGGCTGCTTCTTCGTTGGACAGGCATCGAAGGAGGAGCCCATCGAAGGAGCGTCGGTACAGCATTTTGGTAGCTGTATCGTAGTAAATCGAAGAGAGCGTCTCCTGACTGAGCGGCTTCCTTCGGTCCTCTGGAAGGATTCCGTAGACAGCGAAGTCGATGAACGGAACCTCCAGTCCCGGACCTTAACCCCAGTGTTCGTCGGCATGGCGTGGGCCACCCGCAAGCATAGGTTGTTTCTGGGACAAATCAGATCTGTCCTGTTACCGTGATATAGTGTTGAGTCCCAAAGGGCGCTGCTAATGAGGCTGCGAGGCCGGCCAGAGCATCGCCTCCAAGTTTTGTAAACGGGGACATGTTTCAATGAAGACCTGGTGAAGGTTGAAGATGTTCAACGCGACTTCATGAATAAGGGATTAAATCTTCATGGCGAACTTCGTATTATCCCCGAACCTGGTTTACGACGAGTTTTTGAGTCGCCTAAGCTCCATGGTCGACCCCCAGCTGTTGTGCGAGCTGGTCCCATGACGAGTGCGTTTACTCGGCAACGTTGTTGGCACGGCTTCGAAAGAGAGTACGCATGCTGGATGACCACTGATCGGGAAGACTAAGACTACCCCCATTCCTTCGATGATTTGGCCTTTGGGGCCTGTTCTCGAAGCGCCGTCGAAGAACATCCGCCAAACGAGCTTCCTTCGGTGACGTTGGATTCTTGGACCTCATCCGGGATATCTTCATAGAGTTTTGAGGATTCTGGGATGGGGTGTGCAGCTAAAAGTCAGCCAGAGCTTGACCCTTAACAGCTTTTTGTGGCACACCCATGTTTGTAACGGTGTTAGCAGATCGCCCATGTAGCCAGCCGGGATTTCAATGATCCTGGCTTCGTCATGAGGACTCTAAGCGGATTACTCGGAAATGATATGAATTGTCTGACCCGAGATATAATGAACGATTCTTCTGGATGGCAAACCCCAAAGCCAAGCACTTCCTTTTCGCGGGGTTTACCGGTGTTCGGCCCCCGATGAGTGTTCGACTGAGGTAGTAGATTGCTTGCTCGAAGCCTGTAACGCTGTTTTGAGCCAGCAGAGCGCAAAGAGAATCCATGGCGCGGACGTAGAGAGAATGGTTTGCCGTCGACTGGCGCTCCAGGACTGTGGGCTTGTTAAGTAAGCCTTGATGTCGTCGAAAGCCTTTTGACTCCTCTGTCCAACGTAAGAGACTCCCTTCTTCCTGAGCTGAGTAAAGGGTTTACATCTACCAGAGAGGTTTGATATGAACCTCCGGATATGCCAGACGTCCCTGTAGGCTCCGAAGTTCTCGAAGGTTCTTCGAGGGTCCATGTTGAGGATGGCTTTGGTCTTCTCAGGATCAATAGAATGCCTTTCGCTGTGATGACAAAGCCCAAGAATTTGCCGCTAGAACCCCCAGAAAGGATTTAGCGGGGTTCATTTTGAGTTGATGTGCCCGCATGAGATCGAAGACCGTCTTCAGTCCTGTAGGTGATCTCCTTGAGGCGGCTCTTGACTACGATGTCGTCAACAGCATTCGACCGTCTTGCGAAGATGTTGACGGAAGATGGTGCTCATAGCTCGCTGGTATGTCTCACCGGCGTTCTTCAAGCCGAATGGCATTACTGTGTAGCAGAAAATACCCTTTGGAGTCCTGAATGACGTGTGTTTTGCGTCATCGGGAACATCTTGATTTGATTGTAGCCTGAACCCGTCCATGAAGGACATGCGCTCAAAGCCACATGTGTTGTCGATCATCATCAGTCAGTATTGGAAGCGGGAATTCGTCCTTCGGCAACAGAGTTAGATCCCTGAAGTCGATACAGACTCGTATCTTCCCGTTCTTCTTGGTGACAGGAACGACATTGGCTACCCAATCCGGGTGTTGTTCCTCACGGATGAAGCCGCTGGTCAAGAGTTTGTCTACCTCCTGGTCGATGGCTTCATGATGTCCGAACGGAAGCATCGCTGCTGTTGTTTGATAGGTTTGGCATCAGGTAAGATGTTCAACCTATGCATTGAGATCTGTGGATCGGTCCCGTCATATCTTTATAGCTCCAGGCGAAGACGTCGATATTCTTTAGCCAGTTGGATTAAAGATTCTCGATCTTCTTCTTCCAGGCTTTTCTGATGAAGATGGGTTTGGGAAGAAAACCCCTCCCCGAGGTCGATCTGCTCGACTTCGTCTTCGGTGGAGGTTCACGAAGCTCAAAACGAGATTCCTAGTGTTCCCCTAGGCATTGGCCCAGGGTTCTTCTGCGAAGGTTTCTGGCGCTGGTCTTCGCCTTCACCTTTTTGAGGTTGTGCTGACGTCATGTTAGCTGACAGCACTTTCCTGAAGACTGATCCGATACTGGTATCGAATCCCAGTCGATGCTTCGGACGAGTGGGAATGTTCTATGTCTTCTGCATCTGAACTCTCTGGGGTTGATGGCGGCGTGACATAGCCTAGCCCTCGTCCAGTCCGATTATAATAGTCATGTGGCTTTCCATTGGGCATCGAAAGCCGGACAAGGAGATGCCGACCCTTAACCGTAGTTTAACATTTGTTGCTTTTCAGGTCGTAGCCCATCTTTTGGATGATGTGCTTTGCCGCATCCGTGTACCGATATACTTGTACTCTGCCGGTATCAGGTTCGGGCTCGATTGACGGAGGTCCCATACGCTCGACTTTGCCCGAGATGATGGTGCCTTGGTCTCGGCTCCGTAGAGGGACTATGAAGACTCCTTGAGGACTATTCGATTATGGTAGACGTCGTTATTTGTGTTTTGCAACGACCGTAGAGCGTTGTCTAATGTATACATGGCATTCCAGTGTGGAAGACAGAATAATTAAAAGACACTCTATTATTGATAAATACGAGATCTTATCCCTGGGATTACATTGTCAAGGGGGTGCTCTACGTCTCCGAGATTAATCACCAAGCTCCTCGTCTGTAAGAACTGGGGGTAGACTAGAGAGTCCCACCACAGCTTTGGTCTGAGAGGGTTATATGAGCCTTCTCTGACACCTTGGATGACTGCGGCGGCTTTGCCCTTGAACGCACCTTGAGAGGTGCCTGGGCTGCGCCTCCGTGAGTGGTGCCTTCCCTTGTAATTTTGCCACCAGGGGAGCCGATGTTTGAGGGGCTTTCCCTTGAGGCGTATCTTCAGGGTGCTTCGCGAGCCGGCGCTTTTCCTGATAGCTTGATGCTCATTGGAGCGCTTTCTGGGGTGGTTTCCCCTTCAGTCGATTTTCAAGGGGCTTCGGAGTCGTCTCAGGCTCCATGTCCGATTCTGTTGCCGTCTCTCTGCCTCATCATCACGTCGTTGGCTTCCTCCTCGTCATGGGCTTGTACAAGTCGGAATCGGTGAAGTAGCTTCAATCCCTTTGAAAGGATCGATGTCTGCAACTCCGTCCGGATGACGCCATTGGTGGATACATACTTCATGCACTGGTGGAGCGTGGAGGGCACCACCATGTACTCATGCAGCCATGGTCGACCGAGCAGGATGTTGTAGTTGACCTCGGCATCTACCACATAACAAGTCATCTCAGTTTTGAGGCTGCCAATGTGACACTTCAGTCGATCTTGCCCAATGGCTCGCTCTTACTAGCATTGAAGCCACTAATGTTGTATTGGAGGGCGCCAGCCGTACATCGGGATCCCCACTTAGATAGCACGTCTTCGGAATGATGCTTAGAAAGACCCAGGCGATCTGAATCCGGCTCACCTTGACCGAGCCAATGTACCCTGTATAATACAGCGGTCGGTTATATCGGTGATGCTTGAGCAGCATGTCTTGTTGGGTGAAAGTTATGTTTGGGATAACTTTATCCGCACAATGACATGCGCACAAGTAGTTGGGAGGTCTTCAGCTGCTTGACCTGACTGAGAAAGGATTCATCGTCCTTCAGAGCTTCGCAGAGAGCTTCTCGGGAATCTTTAGAAAGACGCAGAGCTCGAACAAGACAGGCGCGCAGGTGTACTGGCTAATTGTGCCAGATGTCGAAGTTGTGAGCTTGGACAGCCCCGAAGCATTCTCCTTCCGTAGAGGTCTGTCAAAATGGGCCCCCTGCTTCTGCTTGTTGGCTGCTGAGGGCTTAGATGACCCTCCTCAGGGATGGTGCTAGGAGGCACCCCCTCGGCGGCGGCTTCGCCGATTGGGAGCTCTGTTGTGCACGTTTTGCACTGGAAGTGCCTCTTCTGTTCAGAAGAGACTGTGCGGCAAGACTTGATCTTCCTGCCTTTTGATTTGGAGGTAGGGCGTACTCCGATTGAGTCACCTCGGAGACGAGGTCGGGTGAACCCAGAGGACCTCTCCTCGAGATGTGTGAGCGGGGTGAGTCCACTCACATTATCACGAGTAGGTGTAAGTTTACCACCTCTATTGTCGCCTTAGGATGGGACAGCCATCTTGTTGGTAGTTGGCGGCAAGTGCCGAACTGAAACGAAACCACATTGGCCGACACCGTCTTCTCTTCATAGTCGACGGAGATTACATCCTCATTGATCATGAACGCTGGATGTAATTCTTGAGGACTTAGCAGTCCTTGGTCGGTGTCCACAACCGATGGTAATGACAGTACCTCGGTTGTCCACTTTCCCAACTTCATCGGCCCGCTTTGGGTCCGGTAGCTTGATCTTGTCACCCTGCTTTAGTATCTCAAAAAGTTGCAGGTGTCGCATCATTGAATGAATAAACCTCCTTGGGTCTTAGTGCCAGTGGAGGCTTCTGAAGGCGCAGATGCGCCTTTGAGGCATTAACAGTCATGCCTGTTTCCCCTTTGCTTCTCGTCGGAGCTGTTAGCTGCGGACTTTTTCCCCTTATCGTCAAAGGCGGGAAGCTGACACCCAGAAGACGTCATTGGCCGCCTTCTTTTCTGTAGCTTCAGCTTCGATGATCAGGGAGCTCCAGTCAGGAGGGGAGTAGAGTTGAGCCAGAGCTTTACTGCAGACAACATGTTCATGCTGCACGGAGAGAGCGCATGTTCTGCATGCCTGGAGTACCTGAAGCAAGCCTTCAGAAGCGTTCGAAACGCCCGAACCGTTTTCTTCTCCTTCTGACGTATCTCTATGAGAGACGCCATCGTCCGTCCTTCCCGCCGTCGTAGAAGCGGTCGAGGAAGAGGCCGTCAGGTCGTCGAAGGACGATATGGAATGTCGGGGAGGCAGTACCAGTCATACCCACTCCTTTCAGGCCCCGACAAAGATACTGGTGAGGAGCGCATCCTCCTTCGAATGCCCTGTCTATGACTGGAAGTACGTCAGGTACCATCGCGGAGAGTCCTTTCCGTCGTATGGGGTGAGTGTTTGTGGTTTATACTTTGGGGATAAACCACCTTGTTCCACTCGAGGGGATAAGGCTGGGGATGCCCATCTTCCTGGCGTTCCTCTTGCCTGTTCTTGGACTCGAAGCGCTCCCGCAGGTCTTTGATCATTTCGACCACATCCTCCGTAGAGCTAGGAGTCGGGAAGAGGTACCATCTGGATTGGAGCGTTCGAGGCTCCGAGTCCGAGGTGCTTCTGTATCCGGGGCGCCCGTTGGAGGGGCACACTCGACTCCCCATTAGCTCCTGGGTCAGACCATTGAAGGTGTCCTGATCAGGCCGACCGTATCTCAAACCGCTTGAGTCATGCTTGCATAGAGGCAGAGAGGGTTTTGAGACCTCCCTCTAATGAGTCTATGCGCTGGACTATGTCCTGTGACGGTGCATCAGACTCGACATCATCCCCAGCCATGTATACTGTCCTGACACGGCCAGGAGTGGATGGATTGGTTGAGGCTTCGCTTTCGCCTCACTCTCCTGCGGGGGGGGGGGTTACTTCTCCTGGTGTTTGGCCACCCCCAGCCCATTCTGGAGTTCATCTTCAATAGCGCTCTGCAAGGGTCTGATTGCCCTCAGCTCCGTCTTGAAGGACCTCTTCTTTCCAGAACTACCCCCGACGTGTCCTGGAGGACATCCTCATTTTGAGGGGCTTCAGGGAGAGTATCTCGCCTTGATGATGAAGATCCCCGTAACTGTGCTTTGGACATCTTCGTCTTCGAAGGAGCTCAACAAGGGTCTGGCTACCCCAGCTTCCTCCAAGGACTTCTTCCTCGACCGAGTGCCTTTAAACACTCCAGAGGTCGAGACAGCTGCCTTGGTTTTCCTCGGCTGGCTTTTGGATGAACGATGAATTGGCAGCGTCTTCCCCGATTGATGAGAGTTGGAGACCACGTTGCATGAAGCAACCTTTGGCTCCTCTTCAGCTGACCACCTTTGTCCCAAGGCGACGTCGGAGAGATGTCGATAATTGCAGTCGTTGGAAGACCGACTGTCTTGGTGGAGCTGCCGCCTTGCAACAGCATTGATGGTGACCACCGCACAAGTATGCCCCGTGAGAGGCGCATCGTGCTTGTTGGTCGACTCTCCTGACCGGCGCTTGTGAGTGATCACGTCGCAGGTCATTGGAGGAGAGTGGTGCCTTCACACCCCCTTCAGACGTATGGCAAGGCCCAAACGCCGGGTGGTCAGGTGAGTGCTGCGCCCCTGATCTAATACCAAGCAGCATCACGATCAGTAGTGGGGGAACCACAACATTTGAAGTGACTTTAACGGACCTCAATGCACAACCAGAGGAGGCGCGGGAGTTCAAGATCAATGAGTTTTTGCCTCTCTCGACTTGGTTGTGCACGCAGTAGATGCGCCCAAGCGAGTGACTTTGAAGATTGACTCGTTGCTGGTGCAGAAGCACTTGAGTCAACCTTGTACAGCTTGCCATCGCAGCACGCGTGATGACGAGCGCATGCCTCTGGCCGCTGCTGGCATAGCACGTTTGTGGCGCATGGCCCGTGCCGCCTTGGATTTCTTCGTACCAGCCCGCTGGGGCGCATAGTACCAGCATCCAAATTCTCCTCGCCATTACAGCGAGTGAGTCTGTCAAAGACAGAGGCTTTTTGTGACGCATCAGAGGTGATGCGCGGGCATTGGCTGCGCCCCTGCTCCGTCGACGTATCTTCCCTCGCCTGAGAGGAGATAGCTGGGAACGTGGTCAGCCGCACTTTTCCCAAGAGATGCTGCATCGTCGGCGGACGCACCTTGGGTTGCTGAGAACGTCAGCAGGAAGGGAAGGCTGGATTGCTGCATCCCCTTCAGTGGGGCCCGAGGCGTCGACCTTGCGCACACCAGGCCGTGCGGATCTTCTTCGGCTTTGGTAGCGCTTCGAAGGACCGCACTTCCTTCAGAAATGAACTCCTCGTACGCCTGTTGATTGAGGCGCACGACCAGCGTCTTGTGGGAGGAGCCCCCTTCACGTCGTCGCCTGACACACTTTCTCGGAGAGGAGAAAGAAGTCCCCACAAGTCGCCAGCTTGTTTGCCATTAATTGTTTGAGTTGAAAACTTTAATACAAACAGAACAGTGTTACAATGTAGGACTTAGATGTAGTCCTAGGAGTACACTTTTGTTTAAGCTGGGTCCTTAGTGCCAATGGAGCGAGTGGTAATGCGTTGACTCCATTGACCGGCTGACGACGGTTATCGGTTCTCTGAAGGTGTGGATTGCTCTGGGTGCTGGAGCTTGCTGAGAGGAGGAAGACGTTGAGTGTCTGTATCTGCCTCTCTGATGATTCCTTGTATGTTCGTTGTGGATTCTGTGTGTGTGTGAAGGAGAAGATCCCTCTATTTATAGTTTTATAGGCTGGCTGCTCATGCGCGCATGTAGGATGCGCCGGTGTGTGGGGACGCCACGTGGAGGTTGCTGATGGAGGCGCGTAGATGATGCGCCCTGATTGAGGGGGAGAACTCTTCATACTGCTGTTGTGAGCCGGCACGTAGCAGAGAAGAAGATCTTTCTGTTGCTGAAATCTTGGACGAGTTGAGTCAAAGGACACGTGTCATCGACCCATGGCTTGAAGATCTCGGATTTGGGGGGGTAGTGATCTGGTGAGCTGCGCCTTGGATCTGGGCGCAGGAGGAGGCTGCGGCTCATAACCTTTAGGAGTTACAAACCATTTAGGGCGCATGGCTTTTAAGGCGCATGCAGGTGACCTTCCTTCTGTCTTTCGGGATCAGAGATCAGTCTGGGGCGCATGGCTTTTGAGGCGCATGCAAAGCTTCAACTGGAGACTCTTCTTCTGTCTTTAGGGATCAGTAAAGGGTCTGAGGCGCACGGCTTTGAGGCACATGCTGGTTTGGACGCATGGCCGTAGAGGCGCATGCGGATGGCCACGTGGCAGTAGCCGTCGGAATAGAGTCATGATGATGCTGACGTTGCCGACGCTTCGTTCTCTGAAAAATGTTCAGACTTTGGGAAGCGTGCTGCCAACTCTGGTGTCAGTTCAGCATTTAATGTTTGTGACGTTCGATAGACAGCTGAGTGGGCACATTGGTTGGTGTTCCACTCGGCATGGAGATGTGAGGGGGGGCGCATCCTCTGTGATGCGCCGGGTACTGTAGGGCGCGTCTGTGTGATGTGCCTGATACTGGAGGGCGCGTCCGTGTGATGCGCTGTTTGGCTGGCGCATCCGACATGTCCTTTAATGACGCGGCTGTCTCGCTCCTCGAGTGCTAATAGCCGTTTGGCTGAATTCGAGGCGTCCGGTTCATCCATTTAATGCAAATTCATTGCACAGAATTCGGAGAGTCATCCACTTGGCGTATGGGTTTGATTTGCCCGGCCTATAAATAGTGGCATGGAGAGAAGGTTTGCTCCTCGTTCCCTCACGTACTTCCAACATGAACTTGGATATGCGGGTGCATTCTGTTGACGAAGTGCTCCCGAGGGTGAAGATGAGACGTCGTGCTGTCTTCGATGCACTTGAAGGTGACTGTTACATCCAAAAGACGGAGTCGAGGGCTTCTAAGACAGGCGGAAGGTGCCTGTTGCATCCAAAGATAGGGATGTTCGGGCCTCGTCTCCGTTGTTCCGGAAGAGCCGTAGATCGGAATGGTGGTGCTAGGCTCTCTCTTCCTTCAAAGTGGGTGCCGCCCACTTTGATTGTGTTGAAAGCTCCTTGTGCCATGATTTCGATCACGGTCTTCCTTGGTCTTTGGAGGCTCTTTCGAAGCCTCCCCTGGCCACAGCATTTGCGGTGCTCTTCTCTTCCTTGGTTCCAGCCAGAGGGTTAAATGCTTTGCTTAGCGAAGCACTTATCAGGTGAGCCTGGCTGGAAGAGCGGCACATAACTGGGCTCTGCTCGGCCAGGTGAGCCTGGTTGGAAGAGTTGCTCATAACTGAGCTGCTGAAGGGATGCACATAACTGAGCTGGATGCACATAACTGAGCTGCTGAAGAGATGGTAGGATGCGCCTGGCTGGAGGCGCATGACATCTGCTGCGCCTGCTGACAGCGCATGGTGACTGCTGCGCCTATCGGAAGGCGCATGGTGGTTGTTGCGCCTATCTGGAAGGCGCATGGTGGTTGCTGCGCCTATCTGGAAGGCGCATGGTGGCTGTTGGCTGTAGATCTAGGATCCTTCCTTTGTAGAAATTCTCCTTTGTACAACCTTTTCTAGACATGTATTAGACTTTTATATATATAAATAAAAAATCCTTCTTCGAATGTCTATGGCTTATTTGATTAGCTGTCTGAGTTCTGGCGCATATAACGCCTGGCGCATGGGCTTTCTGGTTGTGAAATTTCATGCTTCTACAGTACCGACCTAACTTACGAGGAACAACCCGTGTCTATTTTGGACCGGCGAGAGAAGGTACTCAAGAATCGGATGATAAGCCTTGTCCGTGTTTCTTGGAACCTTCACTCTTCGGGAGAGTCAACCTGGGAGCGCGAGGACGAGATCAGATCTCGGTATCCGCATTTGTTTGACTAATAAGGTATATTTTTGCACCTTATTGACACGATTCTATGCTTATCTGCACCTGCTTGTTTTGCACTTTGTGATGTATGATAATAACTGCTATGATAGTTACTTGTATATGAATGTGCCTTGCTTGTCCTGATTTCACTATCCTGTCTTGGCTGGAATTCCGAGGACGGAATTTTTCTAAGAAGGGTAGAGATGTCACTCTCCGATCCTGGAATACGTATTTTAATACGTAAACCGATAATTTGTATTTACCTTGTATTTATACTATATTTATTATGCAGTATTTCTTCATGCATTTCCCAAAAATATTCGACAAAATATTATTTCCTAATTTATTTTCTGCATTTGGGCCTACAGTTTTGGCTCATTTGGGTAACCTATTCTTGGTTCACCAATGGTTCATCTTGAACCCTTTGGTTCATCATGAACCCATGGGTCCAAGATCTTTATATATAACTCATCTCCTTCTCTCTTCTCTCATTATTTCTCTCATTTATTTCCTCCACCAACCAAGGCAAGTGCCAACTTGCTCAAGAGATGGATTTATATTTTGTTAATGATTTCTTACAAAATTATTTGTCAAAACATGTTCTTCTCCTCAATCTATACTAGTTTAGAACTTGGAAATTTCCATTTTGAAGCTTTGATTTTTGTAGATCTAAGTTTTAATCATTTTCGGATTTTGCATGGTTTGATCTACTTTAGTTGGATTTTATGGGTTCTTGATGCTTCCATGTGGAAGAGCATTCAGTTTCACCCAAGTTGGAACCTTGGAAATCTGGATTTGGAGTTCGGATGGCCAAGTTATGATGCTTTGAAGCTTTGGGTTCAACCATGGTGTTCTTGTTGTTTGGAGAAGACAGTGAGCAGTGTGCTTCTGTTTGAGCACGCTTCCTGTTGGAAGCGTGTCTCTCTCCGTGAGCCTGCGTGACTTTTCACGCAGCTCTCTCCGTGAGTCTGCGTGACTTTTCACGCAGCTCTCCCCTTGAGCCTGCGTGACTTTCACGCAGCTCTCTCCTTGAGTCTGCGTGACTTTTCACGTAGCTCTCTCCGTGAGCCTGCGTGACTTTTCACGCAGCTCTCCCCTTGAGCCTGTGTGACTTTTCACACAGCTCTCTCCGTGAGCCTGCGTGACTTTTCACGCAGCTCTCCCCTTGAGCCTGCGTGACTTTTCACGCACGCTGCCTTGAGTGAGCCTGCGTGACTTTTCACGCACGCTGCCTTGAGTGAGCCTGCGTGACTTTTCACCCCTTGAGCGTACGTGCTTTGTGCGTACGCTTTTGATATTTTATCAGATATTATATGACCATTTTATATCCTTACGCCTTTTGTCCCGAGCATGATATGAGCACTAATGTGACCCCGGTGAACAAAGAGTTCCTACCTGATACATGTACCTGAATGTCCCAGTTCTTGTTCATGCTCGACAAATGACTCGTAACTCCACGTGGCGTATTTACAATGATGCATTACACTAAGAAGGGTAGAACATGTTGACATACTGATTGACATGGATCCTATTTGGGGTACTCGTACTTGAGTACGACTTTAGGAGGATAATCATGCAGGCCACAGCATGTGAGTCCAAGATTTTACCTAGGGTTAAATTAGGCAACTAAATATACTAGATGCATGGGGAGGGCAAAATCCCGAGATCGTGTTACACCAGCCGCCTTGAGATATTGTCTCGACGCGCCGGCTGGTCTCCACGGATACTGTGTCATCTGCAACGAGTGGATGACTGTATCCGATTAATTCCTGCTATATATTATATGTTTTGGCAAGGTGGCCTTGCGAGGGACCTGTGCTCAATCATACCTGTCTACGCGAACCCCTGGGTTGGCTAGCCTTGCTGGAAAGATACGATCTGAGGATTTCTAAATAACATGATGCGAGGATAACCTCGTCCCACTAGAAACTCGTAGACTTGATTGGCCGTAAAATGACTTGCTTGTGTCCTATTACCTTTCGCGAATAACCGAGGGAAGCGGACTGTCATGGCACGTGATCCAACCCATATTCTTGTTTGATTGTTGGGTTGGTTATCGTACTATGACAGGCTGTGGACCGAAGTTATGAACGGAAGACTTATTCTGGTTGTGAAGTGCTACTTCTGTGAATGACTGAGGAACATGGTCTATCATGGTACATGATCCAACCCATGTTCTTGTTTGATTGTTGGGTTGGTTATTGTGCTGCGATAGGCTATCGACCGAAGTCACGATCAGGAGGTTTTATTGTTTATACCTTTTAACTTATGTGAATGTTATAGAGTACGACACGTCCCGACTCCATGCGGCACCTTTTGTCCTTGTTTGGTTGTAAGGGTGCCATATGGGTTCGAAGATGTTGCGCTACCCTATAATAGTAGCATAAGTATTACTATTATCAATCATTCTATTAACTGGGTTTTTAAATCTTAACTCTTGTGCCCCTTTGACGGTACTTGCTATTCGGGGCTGACCCCGCTGGTTTTGTTTGGCCAGATCTTGTAGCAGAGCCAGAGGACACGATCTTCCTCCCTGACATCCATGGTGCATACTAGGAGCATGGCGGTTCGGGGACTCGAGTGGGTTTCTTCTCCACCACTCCTGCTTATACTTTTGCGGCGTTTAGCCACCGGCACCTGTTAGCCGGATTACTTGATATTTTATGTCAGTACATCATTGTAATTAAACAGACTGCAGCTGTGTATAATTTTGTACTCCTGACTCTCTGAGATAGCTAAATTATAAAGCTAGTCTCTCATGACCATTTTGATGAAGCGTCGGGGACGCCTTACTACTTTATCTTTAATGTTCATTTAATTGCTGATGTGGTTTGAGTGATTGAGACATAGAACTGTGGGACCATAGGAGACTTGATTGTAGCATGTACCTCCTAGTCTCTCGACAACCACGATCGCCGTATGACGTTACGTACCTCATATGGAGTAGCTGGCCTAGTCCGTCTCCGTATTTCGGTACTGGGGCGTGACACTAGGTTTTAGTGGACATTGGTTCCGGCACGTATTTCGGTGCAAGTCGGATACCAATATCCGGGTCAGCGGGTCATTTTGAGTTCGGCTCATCGGAATCCAATTCTGAATATACTGTTGAGTTCGCATCGTCATTCTGGACTCGTTGACATATAATTTGCTGAGTTTTGAGGACATTAGCTCCGATACGCTTTTCCGTGCAAATCGGAATTTTAATGTCCTGGTCAACGGACCAATTTGAGATCGGGTCAACGGAATCCAATTCTGGATATACCGTTGGGTTCGTATCGTTATTCTGGATTCGTGGACATATAATTTGTTAGGTTTTGTGCACTTTTATTTTGGCACGTTTTTCGGTGCAAAGTGTGTCCAACGGCGGACATCATTTTGGTCCGAAATTATCGTTTTGCCCCTGTGTCCAAATTGGACTTTTGGACAGGCTATCCTAGCTGATTTGACCATTCTGGACACGTTGGTGATATTTATTTTATCATCCGACAACATCTGTAGATTTTTACCCTATTACTATAATCTTTCTCCTTTTGTGGTATTTTGAGTTCCATCGATTCCGGTGATTTCACAATCACTGAAATTGATGTGTTGACCTTGTAGATGTTATAGAGACTAGCCTTGACCCTGTTTGACCAGGGTTGACTGCTTTGACTGAACGTCAAAGTAGAGTCAACATTTGACCTAGTTTAACCTAGAGTTGACCGTAGTTGACCAGTTGACCAAAAGTCAACTATAAGTCAACCATTGACCCAATTTAACCTAGTTTGACTTAGTTTGACTTTCTGTGACCTAGTTTGACCTAGTGTGACTCAGTGTGACCTAGTTTGACTTAGTTGACTGAGTCTGACCTAGATACGTAGCTTATACTATAGAATCAAGCCTAACATTGTTGAACCCTAATTAGCTTATATGTATCTTATCTTTAGGTCTGTGGCATCACTCTGAGCATCGACCCCATTTGACAGCTCAGGACCGCAGGCGAGTACATTCACTGATAGTTTTCATTGTCTTGATACTTGCTATATCCGATTCAGTCGTAGTGTCTTACTTGATTCTCAGACACGATAGTTCACGGACTAGTATTGTCGGATTCCTGTCATGAGATGTCATTCCTGGATTTCTTGGGATACTGGTACTTGCTTAGTCTTGATTCTCGTACTTGTATTGACGCCGATTCCTGAAGAGGACTTGCTCCCCTCTTTGGAAATCCCGCGTCATGACGTGCTATGTCCGGATCCGTATACTATTCGGAGAATGGGGAATATTATAGATAGTGTGATCAATGCCCACCTTGAGTTACTACTTGTATCATAGCTATACCCTCACCTCACGATGGGTATAGCCTGACCTGTGCTACTACTTGCTCCATAGCTTACCATCCCGGCCGGGCCGAGTCCACGTACTTGTAGCCGGTCGGCTGGAAGCCTGATTCTTGACCCATACCGATCACATTAGGCTATAATATTCGAGGCACATTTTATATTTACTTTATCTTATCATATATCATGTTCTGTTCTACATACAGTACTTTTCACCATTCTATGATATTCAGATTACTCACATGTTCTACATGCCATTATATTGTACCTTGATTGGAGACTAAGCTCTGTTCGGGAGAAGAGTTACAACCCCGGTCCTTGTTTGGTTTAAGGGTTGTAACTCAGCTTCTGAACGGTTCCCAAGTCTTCATATATCTTTGTCTTGTAGTTCATTATACTGTCTCTTATAGAATTTGTCAATTCACATGGAACTGCTGTTAGTGCTTGTACTTGCTCATTTTCCTGACAGGATACCGTTGATAATATTTTAGGAGTAGTTGTGCCATTAGTGGACTTCATGATGTTGCTAGCTGAGGTGGATCTCACTATTCTTCTATGTGAGTTGCCTGGTAGTTATCCTTAGTTCGTCTTGTTTTTCCTTCTTTATTTCCTATCTTATGATTCCTTCTAGTAGTTTCTAGTTGTTCTTGTGCTTTAGTTATCTTTCTTGTCTTATCATCCTTAGCTGTTGTGATGTGACTAGAGTATATTTATAGTTATAGGCCTTCTAGACGTAGTGTATATTTATTGGGTACTAGACAGCGTTCTACCGCCGATACTGCGGCGTAGGCTGGGCGTCGTCTACGTATTCGTACCCGTATATCCGGGTGCGGGTCGTGACATCGACGTGGCGGTCGTCGGGGGTGGGTAGAATTAGGATTTACACTTAGGTCCTTAGACTTTAGGATTTTACAAATAGGTCCTTCCAGTAGGTAAATGCAATAAATAATTTGCATAACATAAATGAAACAATTTATAATTTGCAACTGTTAAAAAATAATTTAACAAATTGCATAATGATATAAAAACAATTCTAAATATTACAAAATGATATTAAAATATTTTTAGAAAATTATAAATTGATATTTTTGTATTTAAAACTCATTTAAAATTTATTTAAAAATTCTAGAAAAAATCCTAAAAAATCATAATAAATATTTTAAAGCTAAAAATGACATTAATAATTAATTAACACTAATTTAATAATTTTTTGAAAAACAGGGGTTTACACTCACCCCTACACCCCGTGACGTGACGTTCTTCTATTAGTACCCCCCTCCTCCTCGCATAGGTTTCCTCTAAGGCCTCGTTTGGTTCATAGAATGGAAGGAAAAGAAATCAATTCCTTGTCATTTTTTTTCCTTTGAAAATTTTTATTTCCTATATATTTTTCTTTTCGATGTTTGAAAATGCCAAAGAATTTGGAAAGGAAAGTGATGACTTCAATGTGGGAAAGTGATTCCTTGCTTGGATGGATGTAATCACTTTCACCCCTAATTTTTCTACCATTGGGAATCGCTTTTCTTTCCTCCTCAATTCCTTTGGCATCCATACATAGGAAAGTAATCATTTTTCTTTTCCAACTCAGAGATTCCGCGAACCAAACGAGGCCTAAGAGCATCTCCAACCCTATTGTCTTGTTTTGTGTTGCGATTCCTATGTGGCATGCGGCACAAGACAATATCTTTTCTATATGGCAAGATGATATTCATACAAGACAATGAGATAAAAAAAATGTTCTCTAGTGCAAAAGTATTGAGAATACAATAAAAAATATTTTTTCCAACTTCCAAGACAACTCTTCCATTTTTTTCATTTTTTTAATCAATATTTATATTTGTACTTGATGATGTGGAGACAGAGTCATTGTCAAGTGCATTGTCTAGATCTAGACCCTTGTTAGCAATTTGGCAAACAAAAAAAATTCGGGACGGCAAAAGTACGAATATAAATCGGCTTAGTGCAAATAAAATACGTTCAAAATTCGGTTAAATATTCAAAAAATAAAAATATTGAGATTATAAACTTCACATTCTTAAATATGTTATCAAATTTGGTTAATAAAACAGGTTTCCATCACGTTTTTTGTGCCAATTTTTTAATAATTTATACAAAACACGTTTAATACTTCGCATACATAAAAGTTACGTACTAATTTAGATCTGTCAAAAGTACGCAAGTATTATATGTTTATGAAATATACGAAAAAATTTGCGTATAATACGAGTTTTATTCGGGTGATTGCTAACAAGGATCTAGACAACCAACTTCACATTGTCCTTGTCATGTCAACTTCATGATTTTTTCGACATTTGCATTGGAGAAGGATTTTTGAAATGAAAGCTTGTCATTCATATGTGGCAAACATTTTTTCTAAA
The DNA here is from genome assembly GCA_029216955.1 of Iris pallida. Lineage (NCBI taxonomy): Eukaryota > Viridiplantae > Streptophyta > Magnoliopsida > Asparagales > Iridaceae > Iris > Iris pallida. The sequence continues at coordinate 27,703,266 of JANAVB010005597.1, read as the reverse complement.
CTCACAATAGGGTTGGAGATGCTCTAAGGGTGAGTATTATTCGGTTTTGGACCGAAAATTGAACGGAATAAGAGATTCGGTTCGGTTTAAAAAAAAATTCGGTTCGGTTTTGAAAATATTAAAATTTCTTTTTCGGTCTCGGGTTTCGATTTCGGACCAAAACCGAAAACCGAATAAAAAAAATGAATATATAGGTGTATACTAAATATATATAGGTATATACTATATATATTAATAAAAAAATTGTAAATAAACCGAATAAACAAAATCGATTTAATTCGGTTCGGTTTAATTCGGTTATGGACAAATTCGGTTCGGTTTCGGTTTTGCTTACTCGGTTTTCGGTTATTCGGTTCGGTTGGAACCGAATTAACCGAATGTTCACCCCTAGTCTCCTCTCTCTCTCTCTCCCCCCTCCCCAATTGAAAGTTGCCACGTGGTGGTTATAAGTAGGTTGTAGTCATATCAAGAATACTCAACAGCTCATCGAAATAAAAACCGTACTGTTATTTGCAAACCCAATAACGTCAAGCTCCTACTGGTGTAGGCAAAATTTTTTTTGGCTAATCATAACCTTCCACAGTTTCGATTTCTGTTCAGCCTGCGATCTATATAGCATTGTTTGATAGATAATGTAGCGATTAAAATGGATTCAATTCAACTGACAACCCACGAATAGTATATACATCTATGTTCTTATTTTTGAGCATTTACAAATTGTTGGATTCATACGGAACCCAACAAATTAAAGGATTTCAAAAAAAAATTAACTATTGTATACAATATTAATGTAAAACTTACATTTATGCGTACGTAGAACACCATAAAAAGTTTATTTAAATTTTTTTTAAAATGGAAGGTAAATATAACTAACTCAACAAAATAACCACGTCGGCTTAGATCTGGCTAGGACCGGGCCATGTCTAGTCTGGACCGAGACGGCTGGATTTGAGTTTTGAGTTTATTACTCGACCCGGTTCAGACCAGTGTTCTTAATCGAACTGACCAGACCCAGCCCGACCTGGTAAAACCTAGTCAATACAGGTCGGGTCGGCCCATATGACATCTTGATAGAGAAACCTGTTATATCGAAAGAGTAGTGCTACAGTTGTCCGAGCTCTCTAGCCTAGTGGTATTAGAGCGGACACCCGGAGGGGCCGGCAAGGTTCGAGCCTCCCAATTGTGTGTGTGAGTGTGATTTCAAAAAAAAAGAAAGAGTAGTGCTACAGTTACAACCAAATGCTTACAACCCACTTACAACCTTCACCCATTGCTGACATGTGGACCATGGCCCACATGTCAGCAAGTGAGTGAGTGGTTGTAAATGGGTTGTAAGTATTTGGTAGTAGACTTAGCATTATTCTATATCGAAATCAAACTTATGGCCTTACTAAAGTAGTAAAGATAGATTCCCTCAAGTCACCAACACCCCCCCCCCCCCCCCCCCCCCCCCCCTCTTTATTTGAGCTATATAATATATATATTTATTTACTTTTTTTTTTTTCGATGCAGACTCAGTGTATGTTCATCACGTCCTCAGGGTATTTTATAATTGTCAATATATATTTATTTACTTTTTTTTTTTTCGATGCAGACTCAGTGTATGTTCATCACGTCCTCAGGGTATTTTATAATTGTCATTGCACCTCTTTTAATACTAGCATCCTCTCGATCGTACACAAGATAAAAAACATTAACGGACGGTCGCACCCGTTCGATTCTACGTATAAGACGAGATAACTTATCTGATTCCGTATCTGAGTCGAGACACATTTACCGACCAGTCGTATCCGTACGAATGCTCGCTCGAGTCGAAATAACGTATACAAATTCAGTAGACTTATTTCCGTGTCTCGGAATATTGTGGCGCTCGTCAGCCCGGACAACATGTTGAGAGAAACCTGTTATATCGGAATCGAACTTTATGCGTAAGTAAATAAAAAAGTTACAGAATCTTCCATGCTGGTGAAAGAAGAAAGAAGCGAGAGGAAAGAAAGAGGGGACTTCGGGACCATGGCGATCTCTGAATTCCCATCATTATTGTTCCTTCTTCTTCTTCTTGTCCTTTCCTCTTTCCTTCTTCTCTACTCCCCCTTTGGAGATGAACCTTCGGTTCTTCTGTAGAGACAGAGCACCAAGCTCAGGCTCAGGTGAAATGAAACCCCCCTCTCCTCTTTTTTAGCTATTCATTTTGTCAATTCCTAGCGCAAACAATGTGTAATTGTTTTTTTTTTTTTTTTTTTTCATACACATCATATTTACAAATCTGTGGCGGAAAATTTGTTGTTGTGTCTATTGCTTGAAAACTAGAAACTGTCAAATGAGGAATAAGGAATGAGGAATGAGGAATTGAGTTCTTGAGGGCTTCATTTTGCCTTTACAAAGGGGGACTTCCTCCTCAGACACACTGTGCGTTTAGGAAGCAATTCTTTCTTTTTGCAGCTATATCCTGAGACACAGTGAACTACGTTGCCAGATACGGATGCGATGCGACACTGCAAAGGACATGAGCGATGCCCAGCAGCGCACCTCACATATTTTGGTTATGTCATAGTGAATTTTGGAGTGTCCGGGTTTGTGTCCGATCCGTGTCCGATCCGTGTCCTGCACTACGCATCTATGGGGTCCTACACGCTTCCTAGCGCATGACTCGGTCCCACTTACACTGCCGGACCATTCCGTGCTTCCAATAGAAGGATGAGATAGAGGACGGGCACGAGGAGGAATGTAAGTGAGCCGCAAACTGCCTTATGGATCGGTGTGGAAAACCTAGGCGACATGAAATCAAGCTAGGACTGGGGTGTCTTCTTTGACAATGGGAGTAGGAGGACACTAGTGAGCCGAAACATTCAAGTTAGGACTAATCCGTATGGTAGTTTTTGCATGTAAAACTTCATCCATGCTTTTTAGATACTCTTGATTCCGTGATGCTTTGTGTTCATGTTTTTTTGTTTACCAGTGTTTGTTAAGACTAAGATTACTCAGCTCCATGGGTTAGTTTCATTAGTTGGAATTACTGCCTACGTATTTGTAGGACAAGATAAGAGCCCACTTTGGTGATTATTCAATGTGGGAGTGAACAATAAACTAATTAGACAAATACAAAAGAGGAGAATATTCATAGACTGTTCTACGCTCCTACGCAATCTAGAGCGTAGAATCAAGCGTAGCTCAGAGAGAAAGTGTAAAAACAACCATAGAACAGCTTTAGTGAGGACATCGACAAACCACAATAATATGTTTCATGTGTTCGTAGAAGACGAGATTCTTAGCTTTGTTGATAGCTTTACTATGACAACGGAGAAATGTTGGAGAAGTGAGTGAAACACAAAGTTCGGTTATAAGGCTTTTCAATCAGGTGTGCTCGAAAAATTGTGTGAGTGGCAGAGTGATACTTATCCTCAGCTGAAGAACAGACAACTACAATTTCTTTCTTGTTGTACCATGTGACCAGGTTGTCGTCACAAAAGGTGCAATAGCCACTAGTAGAGCGGTGATCGTTGATTCACTCAACATAGTCCGCGTCAACATGGGTAGTTAGAGATAAGGAGGAAGAGTGCCAATGGAGAACTCCTACTAGGACTGAAGCCTTATTCAAGTGTTGGAGAAGGAACTCATATGACGTGAATATGAGATACTATAGGAGATTGCATGGACTGACTGACAATGCTGATATGGAAAAAATTGTTCAAGCAATTGACAATAGGTGCAGGGGCGGATCCAGAAATATATACTAGTTAGGGTGGGCTAGAGCAGCTTGGAGTGGGCTGCGTGCAGGCTAACTCCTAAAAAAAAAAATCAGAAAAAAAATATATATATAGAAAAAAGAAGAAATTTTTTTTTTTGGGTGGGCTCCAGCCCACCCCACCCTCTACTTGGATCCGCCCCTGAATAGGTGGTTATATGAGCCTTCCAACGAGTCTAAGATACATGCTTGGATCTTGAACAAGTGAATCAGAAAACAAGCCAAGTTTATGGGCCTTGACCTTGGAGTACACTAAACATTATTGTCAGAGACATGTCTACAAATGCTAGAAGAGTAACAATGTCCTGTGGTCTACGATGGACAAAAGGAGAAGCTTGTTGCACTATGAGTGAAACCAATTAGTTGAACCTAGTTGAACTTGTGAGCTAGTCTCAAGGAGACTGCTTAAGGCCGTAGATAGGCTTGTAGAGATAACTCATGACTGACCCTCTAACACATTCATAACCAGGCAATTAATAATGTGTATACAGTCTCAGAAAGATCCCCGTTGAGGAAGGTGTTCTGATGTCAAGTTGATATAAGGGGCACCTGCTGTTGACATATAAGAAAAGTAGCACTCAAGTTGTGTCCTGGGCAACAAGAGAGAATGTCTCCTCATAGCAATCCAATAACACTGGGTAAAACCTTTCACAACCAGATGAGCTTTGAGTAGCACAACAATACCTACGTGCTTGACTGTGAACATCCATTTTCAACTGACTTGTGAATGCCCCTGAGCTAAATTAACAAAGTCCCATGGGTCATTAGGCCAAAGAATTTGTATCTTCTTGTCCATAGCACTACCTCAACCGGGAGCCGCAGTGACTCATAGAATGGAAGGTAAAGAAACAAAGGATAATGAGCTAACAAAGTGACGTGGGGTGGTGGCCTTCTTGTTCTGGGTGCTAGGCGAGGTGAGGCGAGACGAGGCAAGGCGAGCCAACCGACTCGCCTAGGCGCGCATAGGCGTCCACCTGGAACTTGGGTACTTCCTTATTACTCCCTATGTTATCCGGACTCTCCACTTTAAGGAGAAGTACCCGTGTTGACCCGATGGACATGGATATGGGTATGGAATCCATATCGATCCTCCATGGACCATGGTGGCAATCGGAAGACTGGTAGTGAAGTAGATAGTTTATTTTAATGTGGCAGTGAAGTAGATAGTTTATTTTAATATGGTAGACCGGTAGTAAAGTAGTATGGGAGCTGAAGGGACGGTCCCTTAGGAATTTATTCAACAAGTTCAATAAAGTTTACTAGCAGTTTATAATTATAGATTGTCTTCTATTGAAACCTTAGTCATATTCCTGTACCCGTATCCAAAATTTGGATCCTTTTTAGCCAAGTCCGTGTGTCCTTCAATTATGAGTTTGAAGGACCCGACTCTTGGATATGTACCCGTATCCGACACCTGTACCCGAGTCTAGGTAACATAGATTACTCTTGGAAACTTCTCTAACTTCAAACTAACATAGATTACTCCTGGAAACTTCTCTAACTTCAAACTTCCATGCGACCCTAGGCGGAACCATGGGAAATTAACCCAAGGCGAGTTGACAATATTTTTACATGTACGTGTCGTACGCCTAGGTCGCGTAGGTGTCACCTCTAACAACATAGGATGGTGGTATTAAGGCTAGGGTTTAGAGGGACTAGAAAGAGATGGGAAGGGTGGGGGCTTTTGGCAGTAGAGAGCTTAGTCCTCTGGTACCATGTAAAGACAAATTACTCAACTCATTGGATTAGTTTTATTAAATGGAGTGGAGTGAGTACATATTTATAAGTAAGGATAAGACCATACTTTAGTGGCTATCCAATATGGGCTAAACAAGAGACTGATAAGACAAGATACAAGAAGAGGAATACACAGACTCTTCTACATTGTTCATTGTGTTAATGAGGTCTATTCGTGATCAAAATTTGGAATTGATATATGGTCTTCGCCTAATGATGCTCACTAATTTATTTGTTCCGATTTTACTTTTCAAGCTTGAACTGAGGAATTAGGAGTATGCATCCTCTTAGGCAACTAAATGTTTACCTTGCTATATACTATGTTGCACCAATAGGAATACAATACAACATGATTAGGACATGCCAGTGCGATGACTGATATGTATCCGACACAAATATGTCTATGATATACGATACAACATTGATTTTTGAGGCGTACCTCCTATGTCATAAACTAACGAACACTAAGACTTAAAGCCTACGTTGCAAGTGCGCAATTACAACACAACACAGTGCGGACACGGTCACACGGATACAGGAACTATCTTTGATTTTGGGCAAGTTCTAGTGTATTTTAAAGTGTCCGTGTTGTGTATGCTACGTGTCTGACACAACACCGATTTTTGGAGTGTCCGTGTTTATAAGTTTGTAGCACTATAAAAGCATATTTGTATGTGGTCATTGTAGGTCATGTACCATTTCTGAAGAAATTCACATCCAAGGAAATAAAAAAAGCAACGGATGGGTTCAGCATGATTCTTGGAAGTGATTCTCATGGAACTGTATACAAAGCTCGATTTTCAGATGGGCTTGTTGCTTTAGTGAAAAAGAGAGCTCATCATCAACAAGGAAAAGACACATTCTATAGGGAATTGCAACTCCTAGCGCGCTTGCACCATCGGCATCTTGTGAGGCTTAGAGGATTTTCTGAAGGACATGATAGGTAGCGCATCTGTCTTCAGCTGAAAATGTTCCAGTTCATGTATTCTCAGTCATTCATGACATATGTGCAGTAAGCTAATGTTCATTCTCTCGTTATTGTAAGGTAAACTAATCCGATGGGCATGCATGTAATTTTTCTTTCAGTTTTCTCGTCTTTGACCACATGGGAAATGGAAGCTTAAAGGAGTATCTTCGCGGTACAATTTTATCAACACAAGTGTCTTAAATGTTATTATTTTAACCAAATCATAAGGGAAGCTGGATAATTTACAGATCCCCTTAGAACTCCGTTGAATTGGAGGACCAGATTACAGATTGCCATCGATGTCGCAGCTGCTCTGGTAGGTAATTTAGTGTACAGAGCAAATTATGCATTGATGACATTTTAATACATAAAGAGTGTAAAGACTCGTCTTGTAATTAGTGACAGTTTTATGTTACATTATTTCATGTTATTGGTATTTTGTCCAATGCTGCAGGAGTATCTTTACTACTTCTGTGATCCCCCAATTTACAACGTGTCGATCAACTCGAATTATATACTGTTAGATGAAGATCTTGCTGCTAAGGTAATGGTTACTCGTCTGAAAGCCTTTAATTGTCCTCATGAACGTATCTGCATTATGTAAAACTAGTAAATGTACGTGCTTTGCACGTATAATAAGAATATTATCCAATTATAGTTAAATATTTCTTCTAACTCATGTGGTTAAGGTGGGAGGTATTTTTCTTGTTTGGTTGAGTTCGATTCCCCATGTTGAATATATATATAACAAATTTAAACTTTTTTCAACAATTTTTTACATAATTTAATTTTTTTAAGTAAAATGGACCATGATATACATTCGGGTTAGACGGCTCACTTTTGAGCCGTTTTGGAGCGTCATTATATAGTAGAAGATATACCTTGAAAGTTTGTTTGTTGACAGTGGTAGTGATATTTTGTCTTCATAAAAACAGCTCTCCGATGTGGGCTTCAAAGCCAGCAACTTGAAGCATAATAATCTGCACGACAGTTCAGAAGGTCAGGTTTTGATAGGACCATCCCATTGTCTACAGTGTTTCTAACTGGCGAATCGCTAAATTTTCTTCTTTTACTTGGAGCAGATGAAAATAACCAGAGGCGCAGGGATGTGGTGTTTCAATTTGGCGTGCTGATCCTCGAGCTCATTACCGGTCAATCTCTGGGCGATGAAGGCGAAGTGGTCCAGTGGGTCCAAGAATCCGGGTTCGGGTACTCGATGCACAAGATGGTGGATGCTGATCTTGGAGATAGTCAGGACTCGAGGGAGCTTAAGAGTCTTGTTGTTGTGGCGAGATTGTGCACCAGAGTTGGCAATGAAAGGCTGATTTCCATTCCACAGATACTCCGATACTTGCAAGGGAAGGTGGAACCTTAGGCTCCATCAGTCTAGTTTCTTGAATGGATTTGCTTGGAAAAAGGTTCATTAGTTGATTGAATGAAATAGTGCTTGGCAAGTTTTTTTTTTTTTTGTACTTCGTTTTTTTAAGTTCTTTTTGCTCCTTGATAGTGAATTTCTCATGTACGTGGAAGCAATAAGGTGAAATGTTTGCTTCAGTTGCAACATTTGTGTGCTCTACTGAATAAAATGGTCGAAATAATGGAAAGGCTGGTGAAAGTTAATTTTTCTTCTTTCATTCATTATGCAACAATTTTTAAAATACAACAACTATCTGCTTGGTGACGAGAACTTTATTTTCTTGTATTTGCAGCCCAGGTCCCAAGGAGCGACTCCTCAATAGTTTAGTGGATGAACGTCTGTAATATAAAATTTTGCGGGATGGAGATGCAAAACTAAAATAGTTCAAAATATTTATTAACAATTAGACCTAAAAATTATTGCAATTGTTTCTATCAAGCCTGCTTAATCCAGGCTTTGACCTATAGATCGAGGTGACTATGACGATAGTGATGACGAACTTGAGAAGTCGGAGCCAGAGCTCCACGAGACGGTCATGACGTCTTTCGACACTCGTAACTCATCGTTTCGTTTCGTCCACGACGTCGAAGACGTCCCGGATGTCTTCACGACGCCTACGAAATATTCTTTGAAATTAATTAATATTAAGTATAATTATAATCTAGAAACTTTCCACTAATTACGGTTAAGTAAAAAAACAGAAACAAAAAAAACATGTCCGATCGGATCTAGACCGGACTGGTCTTGGCCGCCCCGACCAGGTTAAGCAGGTTTGACCGACCGGTCCCATAGTCAAACCGATCCGGGCTAGCAGGTGAAACTGGAACCCAGTCCGGACCAACGGAGAAGGGGCCGGACCGATCGTTGACCGGACTCGGGTCGGCCCAAACCGGATTTGACCCGGACGAAAATCGTGCCGACCGACCCAATTAACATCTTGAATTACTCCCACTCAACCTTAAATCAATTATAATCACCTGTCTATTCTACTATATAATAGAAAAGTTTGGTGGTGAAACTTTTGAATTCCTAAAATACCCTTGAGTTTTATAAACATCATGTTATTATGTCAACTTGCATGTCATTTATGTTTAAGAGTTAAAGCAATAAAGTTCGCATGATATAAAGTCTCCTCCTTCCATACAAGTCTTCATGTTCTAATGGTAGTAAATTTTTATATCCTTACCATTTTCAAAATGTTATTATTCTGAATAGAAAATTTAAAAATAAAATAAAATTCATACTTCGAATTTTTTGACATTGTAAAAGAAAGTACACACACATGAATAGTCACCTTGAAAAGACGATAACTGATCTTGTGATATTCTAATTAAAATACGTGGAAAACACTACATGTAGACTAGTATTATTAGACTCTAAACCCTTGTTAGCAATTACCCGAATAAAGCTCGTATTATAGGCAAATTTTTTCGTATCTTTCAAAAACGTATAATACTTGCGTACTTTTGACAGATTTAAATCAGTACGTAAATTTTAAACATGCGAAGTTTTAAACATGTTCCATATAAATTATTAAAAAAATTGGTAAAAAAAATGGTGAAAACCTGTTTAATTAACCAAATTTGACAACATATTTAAGAATGTGAAGTTTATAATCTGAATATTTTCATTTTTTTAATATTTGATCAAATTTTTGAACGTATTTTGTTTGTACTGAACCAATTTATATTTGTACTTTTGCCGTTCCGAATTTTTCTGTTTGCCAAATTGCTAACAAGGCTCTAAACACCTACATGTTAACCATGCATCTAATCTGAATAAAAAAGCATTCAAGTCGCATCTCAGCTAAAATACGTAAGACTTTAGAATTTTAGAGCTAATCCCCATCAGTGGGAGTCGCATTTCATAGGAAATTACATGAAATTGGACTTTCGGTCAAAATTGGCAACTTTGTTGTGACCAAACTTGCAACTTCATAATCACCCAATAATGCAAATACTGACAATTCAGGCACCAAATTGTAAGGAGAAAAGGTACCAAAATGTAAACAACTCCAAATTATATAAAAAGACCCGAAAAGAAGGGTCTAGACGTCAACAGCAACCGTCCGATCGATCAATCCAACGGCTAGGAAAACCAGAGCATCTACCACGTTCTAGATCTTTCCGCACTCCTCCTCTCCTCGTTGCTCTCCATCGCTTTATAATCTCCACCCACTGGCCATCGGTATACATCTCTCCAATCCGAAGCAAAATAAAACAACGTAAAGAAAATTTTAGTGCTCCTCTCTCTCTCTCTCTCCCCCCTCTCCTCTCCTCTCGAAATAAGAGAATTTTTAGGGTTTCGATCCGGAAAATTTAGGGTTTCGGAACCATGTTTGGGAGGCCGCCGAAGAAGAGCGACAACACCAAGTACTACGAGATCCTCGGCGTCGCCAAGAACGCGTCCCAGGACGACCTCAAGAAGGCCTACAGGAAGGCCGCCATCAAGAACCATCCGGACAAGGGAGGGGATCCGGAGAAGGTATCGTGCTCTATCTCTAAAAGTCTGCGTAGATCTGTTGAAATCGTTTGTTGTTCGTTTTCTGTCGATTCGTGTTGGAAAGGGAGGATCTTGATGTCGTTGGGATCGTTTCTCTTTCTTAATTTCCTGCAAGGTTAGATTTGGGGGAATTTTGGTTTGTTAGAGGATTAGGGTTTGGAGAATATCCGATCTCGCCCGTTAATTATTTATTTATTTTGATAAAACCGCGTTATTGATTAGTCTGGATCAGACGAGGGACGAAATTTCCCTATGTCAGTCTCAATGACGAGGTGATTCAGAATATTTTTCGTGAGGTTGTGCTTTGTTGATTCAGTGCGATGGGTGTTTAGAACACACAAGTTTCTTCATACCAATCTGTTGGGTGTTTAATTGTCATTTGTTACTATGGTTTGTCTTTAGGTTTCAAACCTAGGAAGCACGCACTCCCTGGGTCGTTTGGGAACATTTGGGAACTAATTTTTGGAAAATAAAACTGGGGTTTGGTGGAGTTTGACCTCCAACTCCCCAAAAAGCAAAAATTTGGTGCACAGAACTCAAATTCGTCTCATAACGTAAATGAAACTCATGAGTTCCTCTAGGATCTTTGAAATTAAGAACTCATGAGTTCCTCTAGGATCTTTGAAATTAAGAACTGATGAGTTTTCCATGATTTTTGAATGAAACTACAGCTTAGTTGACAAGTTTTGTCAATGGAGTTTTATCATTTTGTGGCACATTTCAAACTAAGCCTGAATAATTGGTGCAGTGTCTTGTAGGACAGCTACGGACGCTACAAACCACACTGGGATGCACCAAAACAACAGTGTTATGAAACCTTGAACTGGTTACCCATTAATTTCTGTAGCAAAGAGCATGGTAGTCAAAGGTGTGCCTCGCAAAAAGGCTCAACCAAGAAAACGCACTTAGGCGCATCTTATGTTTTTTTATATACATATAGCCATGCCTCATACAAGTGGAAGGGAGATGGCCTTTTACACGTTTACCAAAGTTGGTTACAGTTGAACTAAGAAAACTAAAATTGACTTAAAACGTGGTAGGGAGAATACAAACTCTTGTTAGTTCTGTTTACTGCTACTACTACTATTGTTCTGCTAGTTCACTTGGTTATGTTTTAACATGTTATGTTGGTTTTAATATGTTATTTGATTTTATTTCTTACTTTACTAATTTATTTATTTATGTATACTTTTATTATTTATTAATTTTGTGCCTTGCTTCGCTCGGGCGCGTGCCTTAAGTGCGCCTTGCACCTTTGACTACCTTGGCATATGGTTTTTGTTCTCAAAGTTCGTGTCTAGTTTCAGCAACAGGATATCTAGTATCTGCAATAGAATTGTGTAACTATGTCCATTTTTTTTTGTTTGATTTCCTGCTGCTTATTAGAAAGAGACATTTGTGATGTCAACAAGAATTATGTTTGATGCTTCAAAGAAAGTTTCTAGGCATTCCTACAAAGCATTGATTCATATTATTTCCAGTCCGCTACTGTTTTATATTCTGCCTGTATGGATACAGAGATTTCGTCATCTTTTAAAGCTGTATTTAGCTGTGTTGGTATCTCGGTAGTTTCTTGCACTGATTGTATTGTACTTTCTGCATTAGGCACATGCTATATAAACTGCATCTCAGATGTCAATGTTATTCTTCTTATTTCCTGCCTTTCCTCGTACTAATAGGAAAAATGGTTTTGTCATACAATCAATTGATGGGCTTATGACTTCTTACGGATGTTTCTCTTTGTGCATGCAGTCCTCATTCCTTTCCTCTTATCTTGGACCATCTTTCCTTGGAAAAAGTTCATTTGCACATTCCTTAGGAAGAGCATTTACATATCGTGTTTTGGCGTGAGCAGCATAATCTAATTTCTTGTTGGATGTCTATGTGTTGAATAGTATTTTTTTTTTCTTTTCCCTATCTTATTTTGGCGATAACCTTGGCTGTTCCCGACAAGATTCCTGGGCTGGAGGAACTGGTAGTAGATAGTGAGAAACTGCTACTAGCTTGAGTCAGTTTTTTCGTTTAGGTAGTAGAAGCCACCTAGAGATAGGTGGAAGCTATCTTGGTTTGAGATTAGTGAAATGCATAGAAACCAGAGACAGGCCTAAACTAACTTTGTTTGAGTAGAGAAGTGTATCTTTTTTGGTAGTTATAATTTTCATTTCATTTGAATCTTTTCTATATCCAGTGTAGACCATTAAGTATAGTAGATCAATGGATGCACTCTGGTAGTTGAGCAATATTGCAGGAGTGATAACTTATTAGTTGAAAGAGAGCATATAAGGCTATAACTTGAGGTAGGCCTAAACAAAATTGGTTGGGGGTGTGGAGAAGCATATGGTTTTTGTTTATGTTACACAGGAAATGTCCATTTACTTAGCTTAATGTAAGAGAAGGATTAGCCTACATCAATTATTGAGATAGAAAACTTCATTGTTGTTTGAGCTTTTGTATGGTGGTTGATTTTGTGAACTATGTGGAAAATTTGTTTTGGGGGTGGCTCTTTGTTTGGTTTTATATTGAGTGCATCATAGATGTGTATTATAGTGCCAGGTGGTCATTGCTTAACATGGATCTTTCCCTTCTTTACCACTTCTACCATATAGAAAAAAATTGAAATAAAATGTAAGTAATCTAACAACTTGCTGTGGACTGGATTATGTGTTGTTGCTTGAGGTCTTTCTGGCTGTAGTCTTGAGTAGTTTTGGTCTTAATGCAGAATTTGTGACACTTCGAATAGATGTGGACCCATGAGATCCTAGTGAGCTTACAGTTGTCTGTCCTCGACTCCCTGATTTACTAGGAAGATCATTTTAAGGACCAGGATACGCTTCTGATACCCCTTCGTAATAGGGGAAGCGGTTGGCACGAAACTGGATCTTGTTAGATTACTAAAACTGTATAATGCTAACGGGATCATGATCAAGATTTTTTGTTACTTTAGAAACCCACCTATTTTCGCAGAGGTTAAATCTATAAGGTTTGAGTTCTATTGACAAGACCTGATAACCTTCTTGTTAAGCAGTATGGGTGTTATACACTCAATACTGTCATGTAATGAACTGGCTGCTGTCTAGATTGTATTAGTGCTTGCGGTTTCGTGTGATATCTGGTCTATTCTAGTTTTTTGGGTCTTAAGCCAGAGTTATTCGAGGGACCCTTATGTGACTATTTCTAGCCGAAGCCCTTTGGAGTCAAAGGGCACTCTATAATTTGCTAAACATAATGAGGTGAAATGGGGGCTAAGGATATATTTAAGTGGTTTCTCTCCATTTGGTGGCTTTAGCCTAAGTAACACTGGAGTCTGGCTGCTTTTGCGCAGAATTACTAACATGTTGAAGATTTGGACATCTCATGACCAGGCTTAAATGCGGTAGATAATGTCACTTTGAACAGATGTGGGGCCATGAAATCCCTACAGAGGTTATGGGTATTTGTCATGAACTTTCTGTTCTGCTAGGAATGTCGGGTCTCATAATATCTGTCTATGACAGTATACCAATATGTAGTAGGGGAAGCTGTGGGTACAAAATTGGATGTTCTCATCCTTTTAATATGTGGTAAGGCTCCTAACAATTCATTGCTATTATTTTCCAGGAACAGGTACTGATATGTGGTTGAGCAATCATCTTGAAATTGGAGTGTAACTTTCTGTTCTGCTAGGAATGTCGGGTCTCATATCTATCTATGACAGTATTGAGGCTATTTATTAATTTATCAATTATCATGGGCATATCAACTTACTGTGACTGCTGAACGTATTTTGAGTTGAGTAATCATCTTGAAATTGGAGATCAGTCTGTGTATGTGAAGGAAGGTTGATGGTTTTAGGTATTTGCATCGGCTTGATGTCATGACATATGTAACAAAGTACTTTTTGCTGGACATTTGGAAATTGTAATGGGTTCCACCGAAATGTATAGATTTGAGTGGTTCACATTACAGCTAGTGCAAGAAGGCCTTATGTGGTGGTACTATGGTTTTGATAACTTGGTTTACTTTTGAAAAAACAAAGTGTACGGGATTGAATGTGATGATATAAATTGAATTTGCTCCTTGATTTATTGTATTATCGGTCAATATGATATGCTTTTGTTTCTAACCCATTTTGTGTTGGAGAGGAACTTTTCATAGGTTCCTGAACCTGTTGAATGAGTTTTTTTTTACTCCATTTCTATAGAAGACAATTATGAGTAAATATAATCCTCAATTTCTTCTTCAATATTATTATTTATTTGTTTTTTCTCTTTAGATTGCTTTCGAGTCCCCATGTGTTTGTATTCCTGATGTCAGTTGCTTCTGCATATATGATCCCTATTTTTAGGTAATATATAATCATATACTAATATTGAGATTTGTTTCCTTATGCAGTTCAAGGAATTGGCCCAGGCTTACGAGGTATTGAGTGACCCTGAAAAGCGTGAGATATATGATCAGTATGGTGAAGATGCACTCAAGGAAGGAATGGGAGGTGGTGGCGGTGGCCATGATCCTTTTGATATCTTCCAATCCTTCTTTGGTGGTGGAAGTCCCTTTGGAGGTGAGTTTTAATAAGTTTTAGTAAGTCCAAGCTCTCTAGCCTAGTGGTATTAGAGCGGACACCCGGAGGGACCGACAAGGTTCGAGTTCCCCAATTGTGTGTGTGCGTGAGATTTCAAAAAAAAAAAAAAGATAATCGATATTGCAGGGTGTTTAACTTGATTGGTCGTTGCTAAATTGTGACGTGTCTCATGTTTTATTATGTTTTATTGTCTTTTGGACGGACAGGAGGTGGTAGCAGCCGAGGACGAAGACAGAGAAGAGGTGATGACGTTGTCCATTCTCTGAAGGTCTCACTAGAAGACCTTTACAATGGGACATCAAAGAAGCTCTCACTTTCCCGTAATGTAATCTGCTCAAAATGCAAAGGGTGAGAACTAGCTTCTGTTGTTGGGTAAAGTAACCTGCAATTTGGACCTTTGACCATCAGTCTAATACTATGCTTAATATGTTACAGGAAAGGATCCAAGTCTGGCGCTTCCATGAAGTGCTCTGGTTGTCAAGGATCAGGAATGAAAGTCTCTATTCGTCAGCTGGGTCCTTCAATGATCCAGCAGATGCAGCATCCTTGCAATGAGTGCAAGGGGACAGGGGAAACCATCAATGACAAGGATCGGTGTCCTCAGTGCAAAGGTGAGAAGGTCGTACAAGAGAAGAAAGTGCTGGAGGTTGTCGTGGAGAAGGGAATGCAGAATGGCCAGAAGATAACCTTTCCCGGAGAAGCAGATGAAGCGGTATGCCCTTAAATAGTGCCTCTTATTTCTTTCTAGTATATGCTGTTCAGTATGTTACAATTTTAGTATGACATGTTGAATATTTGCAGCCTGACACGGTAACAGGGGACATTGTGTTTGTCCTCCAACAAAAGGAACACCCTAAGTTCAAAAGAAAGGGTGATGATCTCTTTTATGAACACCACCTCTCCCTGACTGAAGCCCTCTGTGGCTTCCAGTTTGTGTTGACCCACTTGGACAACAGGCAGTTGCTCATTAAGTCGAACCCTGGTGAAGTTATCAAGCCAGGTGAGAGTTCGTCCTTCAGCAACCTATCTATTTTGTATTGAGACTTGTCTATCATCATTAATTTACTTTTTGAACCCAACAGATCAATTCAAGGCTATAAACGATGAAGGAATGGTGATGTACCAGAGGCCCTTTATGAGGGGGAAGCTTTACATCCATTTTACAGTGGAGTTCCCAGATTCTCTGACACCTGAGCAATGCAAGGTTATTGAGGCTGTGCTTCCTCCTAGGCCTGGGTCGCAGCTCACTGATATGGAAATTGATGAGTGTGAAGAGACGACAATGCATGATGTTAACATCGAGGAGGAGATGAGGAGAAAACAAGCTCAGGCCCAAGAGGCTTATGACGAGGATGAGGATGCCCACGGTGGTGCCCAGAGAGTCCAGTGCGCCCAACAATAAGTGCCCCTTCTTTCATTTGATAAAGTTTGCTCTTACTGATCTGTTAAACCTGAATCTAGTCACAGATTATATGGTCTTTAGCGTGAAAACTGTTTCGTGGATTGGCATATTAGCCTCTCTCTAAATATCCATATTCCTTGTCAGCATACAAAGATCTTATTTTGACGTGCTTATAAAAAGCTTATTTTTGTTGATGGTAATTTTCATTTTCTTTTCAATAGATGTTTGTTCATGGTGTGTTAAGTCATTTCTTTCTTTCCGATGGATGTCGCTGTTACCTTGTATTTGTCCCCATGTATGCACTTCCCTATTTTGTATATGCATACAAGTTGTCACATTGTTGGGTTATTATGGTTTGGCTACCATTGTAGTTTGTTTTTACCATTGTAGTTTGTTATTACATCAGAAGCAATATTGTGGTGTGGAGTGCAGTGCTAACACTAGGTTGGGAAAGTGCGAAACTTGGGGTTGTTTAAGAGGAAAGCTCGAGGAAAACTACTAACATATAACATATGGTGCAAGAAAAAAAAATGCCGACACATATTATGGTATTATTCATGGATGATAATGTACTATCCTCAACTATTAGGTGGAAATCCAATTTTACTATGGATTCAAAGATCCATGTTTATTATTTAACATACTAAGCTATAACTCTCTTTTTTGTTCTTTTGATACTATTTTAAAGAGGTCGAATTTGGTCTCCCTTCAATTAAAGAGGTCGAATTTGGATGATACCGTATTAAAGTTTCTGCAATTGCAGCAAAACTTTAAATTAGTAGTATGACTGGAGGGTTTACAATATATATACAAGTCACGGAGTTGGAAGCTTTCTTAAGTAGGCTCTCTTTGCATGACATTCTACATCAGGCTAATTCTGGTGGGATATATTCAACAAAAACTTGTCAAATATCTTAGAATATTTAATTTAGGTTAACTCAAGTTTTTGCCCTTTTTTCCTTATTAAAAGAATTGTAATTTTCTCTGATGAGTTGATAAAGGCTATATAGTACTAAAGTTATCATTCATTTTTTGGGTTATTTAGTTTTTGGGTCTCTCTCTCTCTCTCTCTCTCTCTCTCTATATATATATATTATATATATATATATATATATATATATATATATATATATATATATATGTTAGAATTTGGGTATTAGGTTGATCTTATAATATTGTACTGTATCTATTAATTGCTTATTATGATTGAGGATGACCGTTGAGTCAATCCATTTAATGTTCATGATATCGAAATTATTGGTGTGCGACGTATCTAACTATTGATATTATTGAGGATCATTATTTATCCAGGCAGCATAGTCTACCATGATTGTTACACTATCAAGCTGTAGTGCAGTGACTTGATTTACTACAATCTGTAGTGTATAGGCTGAGTGCAGGATTGTATTGCGCCGGTGTGACATTTGTGTCGTTATTATATGGCTTTCCTTACATGGTCATTTTGCACCTCACTCCCTATATTATATTTTTGGTCGCCGAGTGAGTAAAGTTTAAAGTGTTGTAAATATTCAGTGACCAAAAGTATAATTTTTTTTTTCACTTAGAATATAGTACGGATTTGGGTTAGTGATATTTAGTCCGTAGATAATTGATCTTGGACATCGTGTGCATTGGGGGCTGCTTGCTTGAGATTTCTGAGTTATGAGGGGCTGTTTGGTTCGATGTAGGTGCATGGAAGTGTGAAAGTGGCAGTTTCATGAGGATGTAATGTAGTGCACTTTTGTTGATTTTCTCTTTCCAAAATGCGTTTGGATACGTAGTGTTTTGTCCCCCCGCAAGTAATAACTTTCATCATGTGGTGTTTGGATGACCACTAGAAAGTGGAATTGGAAACTCGGACGTGGAGTTCCTGTGTTTGGTAACACGTTGCAGGTGATATAATCACCATATTCAATTTTGGTATGGTTACCAAAAAAAATTTCCCAACCGGAAAATGAAGGCTCTTGCCAGAAAATTTTACAACTGGAAAAATATTCGTTTTTGATGTAAAAATTTGTACAGCAACCGCAAGTAATATAGAACAGAGCCAATATTTCAAGCCGAATATATTATGTACAGGAAGAGTACAACAACTAATTTTTCCCAATCAAGTTTTCTACAACAAGCATAAAACTGAAAAAGATCTGATACTCAAAAACCGAACATGAATCATAGTTGAATCAACAACACCATATTGAATCATAGTTGAATCAACAAAACCTACAAGCACCATATTGAATCATAAATCAACCAAGTTTTGTACAGTTTTTCCCAACCAACCAAGTTTTGTACAGTTTTTCCCAACATTTCACGATATTGAATCAAGTTTTGTACAGTTTTTTCCAACCAATCACCATATTGAAAAATATCCTGGAACCAAGAATGTACATCTTTCCTGGAAATTATATGAATGAACAACATAACATGAATTATATGAATCAAGAATTATATACATGAATTTATTCTGGGCAGCATATTAATCAACAAGAAAACCTGAAGTACATCTTTCCTGGAAAATATTACAGCATCCTATTGTTGTCCCCAAGCAGCAAACAAGAACAACATATCCGCATTGCATACTCGAAATGGAAAGCAAATAACTGTAAAACAGATGAAGAAATCCCCTTGAGACCATACAACGCTGATACTCAAAAACCCAGTGATAGTCATACGAAGAAAATTCTATAGGCTCGGAGAGTAAGCAAAGACTCTCATCATAGCCCAGTGAACAGCTAGTAAAGAAAAAAATCTATAGGCTCAGAGCAGGTACTGAAAAAATTGAAGCCTTGACATAGGAAAAAATTTGATACTCGTAATAGCCCAGTGTATGACCTAACATCATAGGCAAGTGTATGACCTAGAACATCATAGGCAAGTGTATGACCTAGAACATCATAGGCCCCAAAATCCTGGATAAACCTGGTACTCATCATTGCCCAGTAAACCTGGTACTCATCATAGGCCCCAAAATGGTTTATAAAACTGATATGCTTCAAAGAATTTGGCATAATACCTAAGGGGCTGTTTGGTTGGGACGGAGTGATGGAAAGGGTGGATTTTGGACGAGAGATGCAGCAACTCCCTCGTCACTACTCACCATAGCAGATTTTCATTAATGTAGAAGGAGAAATTGAACTGAAACAAATTGTATCAGAGGAAGAAGATAACAAATAGAACCAATAGAACTGAAACAAATTGTATCAGAGGAAGCATATTTTCATAATAGCTTGTATCAGAACCAAAAAAACAAATTGAACCAGAAGGCAACCAATTGAATTTCATCTGTACAAATTGTATGACAACCACCAAAATGAACTTCAAACATAATGTATCAGAGGTGGAAGAAAACAATTGAACCACAATGAAAAAAACAACAACAAATTGACTCAGCATCCCAAGAACAAATTGAACATCAAGCAAGAAAACATATGAAAGTTAAGTAAAGTTCGAAATGGGCTCAGAGGTATCATATCATGTAGAATAACATGTATCAGAACATTCTCAAATTGCCAAAATTCCCAACATTTCCAGAAGTAACATTTTCTCATTGCACCAATTTCCAACATTTCCCATTTCCTCATTGCACCAATTTCCAACATTTCCTGCATAGGCCACTGATTATGTATCATAACATGTATATGAACATGTAGCAGATTAGATATGGCCCCAACATTTCCAATTTGCCAATTTTCCCGACATTTTCTGCGTAGGCCACATAATAACATGTATAGGAACATGTATCATAACATGTATCATGACAAATCTCATCATAGCCCATTTTTGAAAAGTAAAAATAAGTCAAAGGGATGTAGAAAAGAAGTATAAGTCATAAAGCTGGAAAAAAGAAGCAAATGGGAAAAAAAGAAACAACAAATTCCCAAACCAATTGGCTCAAAGGATTCACCTTGACTCATCATTGCCAATTTCATAATGTAGATTCAAAGGTTGCACCTTCCTCATCACAGTCTACAGTGTAGGTATAAGTTGGCTACCTCCATCCATCACCAAATAGGTGGGGGAGGCCACCAACTTTATCTTTTCAGCGCGACCACACCCATGTAATCCTCATTGGGAGCCTATTCCTGCAAACAACCATTACAAAAGCATCAACCAGCTGGATTTATCATCATAGTGTCCAAAGGTCCAGTACAATAGCAGTTGTAAACAAAGTCTCCTTCGTAATAGCTTTTACATAAGATAAGCCAAGGCAATAATCGATGCAAGTAACACAAGGCAAGAGAAGAAAATGACATTGTCCATGGGGTACCCTTTGACTACAACTTCCTCAACTTCGCTTCGTTTAACCTTAACCTTCGAGTCGAAGTAACTCACCGCCTCATCATAATCTTGGCACTTGAAATAGCAAGCGCCTTTAAACCCATTAACTTGCATGTAACATTTCCGCCTTTAAACCCATTATAATATTGTTCTGTATCTATTAATTGCTTATTATGATTGAGGCAGACCGTTGAGTCAATCCATTTAATGTTCATGATATCGAAATTATTGGTGTGCGACGTATCTAACTATTGATATTATTGAGGATCATTATTTATCCAGGCAGCATAGTCTACCATGATTGTTACACTATCAAGCAGTAGTGCAGTGACTTGATTTACTACAATCTGTAGTGTATAGGCTCAGTGCAGGATTGTATTGCACCGGTGTGACATTTGTGTCGTTATTATATGGCTTTCCTTACATGGTCAAATTTTGCACCTCACTCCCTCTATATATTTTTGGTCGCCGAGTGACTAAAGTTTAAAATTTTGTAAATATTCAGTGACCAAAAGTATAAATTTTTTTTCACTTAGAATATAGGACGGATTTGGGTTAGTGATATTTAGTTTGTAGATAGTCGAGCTTGGACATTGTGTGCATCGAGGCTGTGTGCTTGAGATTTCTGAGTTATCATGAGTCTCTTCTTAGCATCTTTGTGCAATGTCTTGAACTATAATCAGCAGAGTGCTGTATGTTCTCCGGGTGGTCTGGTCACAAACAATATATCCAACTAAGAAGCCTTTCTCACAATATTCTAGGGTTTGCTATATTTGAACACTTTTCTTTTATTCAGCTCTGTTAAAATTATGTTCTTTGTAACATCCCGTCAATTCTATGCATATTTTATGGTTAAAAATGTGTATTATTTGAAAACAATAATTTTATGTATGTGATTTGGAGTTCAACTTTGACAATTTAACAACTAGCACAATTTTGAAATACAACAAATGTTAATTCCGAAACAGATCTTTTGATGGAAAATAAAAATCTCGAACTCTCATTTTCAGAGAGACGAAAAATTCGTTCTCCTAAGATAGATGAATACTCGTTCTCAACTGAAGTTGATGCAACGAGATGAATGGTCGCTCTCAACCGGAGTTGATGCAACGATATGAATAATCGCACTCAACCGGAGTTGATGCAACGACTTTGCTGGGGTGATAAAGATCACCGTTGCTCAAAGCAAGATTCGCCAAATTGCGATCTGCTTCCAGGAACCATCAAGTTCGAAAGAACTTCTGGAATGCTCGCTGTCACCTCCTTTCACGAACTCGAAGAACTGCTTAGGACTTCAATGGCGGCGGCAACACTTCTCTCTTCGTCTTTTTATTTTGGCGTAAGTCCTTAATGAAGGCACGAAGAGAGTATTTATAAAGAAGGGTCGAAATCCTAATCCATTTTCTGCCGTAACTGATTGCGAAAAGATAGGAGCGAATAATGAAAAGATTTGAATGAATTAAATTCAAATCCCACAAAGATCGGATCTGATCAATTAACTCAATCTTTCCATAACCGCTCAATCCAATCGGCCACATCATATGCCACATGTGCTCCATAGCCACTCAGCCCGTAAACCTGCGCACATAGCTGCGAAGCTCGCAGCAGCCCGCGGCACCTGTGCGCCCAGCGTCGCAGCACCTGCGCACTGCAGCCCCGTAGCACCTGTGCGTCCAGCGTCGCAGCATCTGCGCCCCGCATCCCTGCAACACCTGTGCGCCCAGCCCCGCGACACCTGTTGCGCCTGCGCTGCACCTGCGATGCGACTCGCGCAGAGACGAGCGCATCAACTGCACATAATGCGCCTTGCGCCGATGCTTACGTGCTAAGTGCAAAGTGCACCAACAAAACGCTACTTTATGCTCTTGAGTCCGAGTCCGAGTCGCTAAGCCCCTTCGGGGCTTAGCTCCACAAGAGAATTATCCCATGAGCATGACAAAAAATATTAATGCTTCTTTGTTGGTTTAGCCGTCTTTCCACTAGAAAAATACCTCCACATGGCACCCATGTGCGTCTCCACACTTCATCTGATCTCTCAACACAAGCAAAGCTTTATATAGAGATACCATCCATTTGGTTTTTCCAATGTGGGACTATCTTTCTAGTTTCTAAAGCAAAACACCAACAAGCAAAAATACCAACAATATTTCACATATCTCTATATATGGGTTGAGCATTCCTCACAGTGACTGTCCATCATGCATTAGGATAGATGTCGCTACGACTTGAATCTTTTCGCATGGATTAAATGACAGCACGATACAAGAATAGACTAAGCCTTGAATTCTGCGCCATAACTGTAATTCTTTCCATTCACATAATGACATCAACTGCGCTTCTGCTGCACATTAAAGGCCTTATGTCAGCCTGGTTTCAGTGTTTGTATCTTGGGTGTTTACAAGATTTTTTTCAAGGGACGGCCTACATCTCTTTCCATACACTCTAGGTGAGTTCTTTTAAAGAGTCTTTGGCATGAAACATTTTGCTTCGTTCCGGTGCTACACCGCTATGACATAGCCTGAAGCCGAGATCCTATCTCACGTGGTGTCATACCACCTGTAGCATGAGGTCCAGCCTCTTTGTAGTGCCAAACTACCCAGCATGAAGCCTTTCGCTTCCTTGCGGTGTTACACCGCCGTGACATGGCTTGCAAAGCCGAAGCCCTGCCCCACGTGGTGTCACCCACTGTAACATGAGGCCCAGCCTCTTTGTAGTACTGCCTACCACTCTTCGTTATACAACATTAGGCCCTCTTGCCTATGTGCGGTGCTACGCCGTTGTGACTTGGCCCGAAGCCGAGGCTTTACCCTCAAAAGGTGTAACCCCGCTTTTCCATTTTTTAAAATTTTAAAGTTTTTCTAAATATAAGTTTGATTAAGTAAATTTTTGTTTAATAAAGTTTTATGATCATTTTTGGAGGAAAAGATTGGAATTAGTGGCATGGGTGTAAATTCTTAGTTAGTTATAACTAACTAGGAGTGGTCCCCATATTTCTAACAACTTTCTAACTACCTAATAAATTCTCTAACAAACTTTTGGGATAATTTGCAATTAAGCAATTGGTTGTGGGGTTTGTTGCAAAATTCCTTCTTCTTAACCCTCTATTTAATGCTCCAGAGGAGAGAGAAACGAGCTGTGCTCATTTATCAAATTCATTCAGCCGAGTCTTCTTCCCCAATTTCCTTCTCTCCCCAAATTCCTAAACCCATCGTCCCCTTCCTCTATCCAGACTCTTAAACCCTAACCCTAATTCGAGTGTCCGACTATGGCGGTGACCTCTTCTACCGATGTCGACGACTGAGCCCAGTTATCAGCGACGCTACTGTTCGCGGTGGTTAGGCGACTCTCGCCGGCGTGTCTTTGTTCCTCCACCACGAGCTTCTTCCCCAGTGGCGCTCGTCTCCACCGCGAAGATGACCGCGAGGATCCTTCTGCTCCGACGATTGTCCATCTTCTCCGGCGACATATCGATCTCCTCCGTGTGTTCGAGTCGCCATCGATCAAACGCTCAGTGAGTGCTGTCAACTCTCCAATATTCTTCAGATCTGGGTTTGTAGAATCAATCTTGTTTAATTTGTAATTAAAATCTTTCCTTGTTTCGATCGGATTCGGACTGATAGCTCGACGACGGAGTCGATCGGGGGTTGACTGTTCGGTTCGATTGATGTAATGTCCCGCTCCGTACGGTGCATTACGATGAGTCGTTGACTCGAAGAGTTGCGTTAACCCGATGAGGTATCGATGCGAATCGATGCAAAGCATAAGTTCGATTTGAGCAAGGTATTGACTTTGGTTGGTCTAGTGTGCAGGCTATGCTTTTACGCTGGATTGTAAAGGGTCGACATTTTTGCCTTATTCAAAATGATGTTCGTAAAACCAATCGTGGCATGGGCACGGTAGGCCAAATCAGTCGAATAGTTCAACGGAATGGCTAAGTCAGAAGAATTAGCCGTGCAATCAAGTTATGGAATCGAGCCGCTTCAGCTCGACGGAACGACAAGGCGTATCGCCTTAAGGTGGGCAGGTTCTTGACTCTCTCTCCCTACTCCTTCACGTCTAATAAAATATATCCTTGAATGCGTAAGTTGCTATTGAATTAGCGAGCGTGGCTCGGACAATTAAAGGTCTTAGTATGTGTCGAACATTAAGATAGAACATTGAACATTGAACAACGGAAGCGACGTGCATCAAATATACGGGTCGCGGTAGGGCGGTAATGGTAGAACATTGAAAGACAATATCGAGATGTGCATCACGTGCACGACTCCGAGAACATTGAATACTAGGTCTAGAATATTGATTATGGCGTTAAGCGTGTCCTCGTGTACGGAAGCTACGAAATGACTAAGTAACTATGAAACTGCTATTATGTGAATAACTTACGAGTGGAACGCGTTGAGTATAAGTACGAGATGTCTAAGCCGTTGGGCATCGTGCATCAATACGGATGTGTTGGGGCATAATGCCGTCGGAACTTGAGATAGAGATGGTGGATTATGTTTATGGAACATGAGATTGGTTGGTATGATATGACTTGTTTGCTATGGCGCGTATTGTATGGTCAATAGACTCAAATGGCCCGTACATGGGTGCGGCTTTCCTCGAACGATTATGACCGGGGCACCGGGACCATTCGGCCTAGGAGGGAATTATGTATGGTATTTATGGTGCACATCATTAGGACGGGTTGCGACCGGCCAGTGATGTGATAAGCTATGATATCAGTAAGTTTGGAATCCTTCAAATACTGGGCTAGCAATCCGTATTGGGGCGATCATAGGCTTACACATAAGGATGCCAAGTCCATTACGGTGCGAAACACCGTGATCTTCATATAGATAGGGCTGGTGGATTGAGATTAGAGTTGGGTGCAGGCGCAGGGCCCGCCACCCTTATGCATATGTCTAAGTATGGTTGGTTGGTTGCGTGAATTGTATGATTGGTTACGTAAAGTTCTAACCATTGCAGGCTAGGCAAAATGGGACGAAGATGAGCACGATCACTATGTTTATGTTCATATTATGTCTAACTGTATCTGCTGCAGGAACACGATGTTGGACATATTTATATTAAGATGCTATGCTTGAATATTGCCATGAAACTGATCCAAAGGCTAAACAGAAAGATCACCAAATAATGTTGCATGTCTCACTAAATGTACTTAGTGTTTGGTTTGGGTGCGAGTGGGTCTTGATCAGTGCAGCGAGGACGAAAGCACTAATCCCCCACTAGTTGCTTGCAGGTTCAGGTTATGATCGACTCGGGGCGGGGCTTCGTTCGGACGCGCCGAGGCATGGAGTCCTTAGCGTTCCAGGAGGAGCTACCGCATTGGCGTTCGGACTTGTAACATGGAGATGTTCGGCCGAAGACTACTTTTTGGCTATAAAGAGACATAATGTACGGAACAATATAATCCTTTGTGAGCTAGAGAGATCATGAGCGTTGTAGTCAGTTGGCATATTCAGTTGGGCTATTTAAGGCCTTTGTAACCTTCAGTTCATTATTAATAAAAGAGATTCTTTTGTATACTCTGTTTCCTTCCGCTGCTTATGTTATCAATTTGAGATAAACACTATGTGAACCTGTTATTTTGCCTTGCACGAGCGCAACTCCAGGCTCGTATGGCATCACGCCCCAACGAGGACGATGATTCGGGTGAAATCCAGTAAGGACGAGCGATTTCTCGGGTCGGAACGTGACAAGTTGGTATCAGAGCGGTTCCATCCTCTGTACCGTGAATGAATCTCTTTGACCCTCAGTTGGTTCGATATCGAAAAATCAGTTTACTCTAAATTGTTTCTGCAACCGCATGGCTCATGGATCTGCTCGATGCTACATTGGATGTTCCATACAATAAGTCTATATTAAGTGTGTACGTCTGCCACAAGTATGTCGTGACTATCACGCTCTCTCCGAGTGCCATCGGAGAATGTTGGTTGCACGAAGTGCAACGAGTTATGAAATGTTGGTTTTTCGATGTGCAACAAAGTTGCGAGTCGTTGTTTGCACGAAGTGCAACGAATATGGTGATGTTGGTTGCATGAAGTGCAATGAGATACATATTGTCGGTCGTACAAAGTGCGAAAAGATAAGTGTTGTTGGTTGCATGAAGTGCAACGGGTCGATATATGAGGCAATGTGTGTTATGTGGCTATGCGAATGGTTATGTATTGTTGGTTGCACGGAGTACAGCAAGTCGTGAATCGTTTGTTGCATCGGTGCAACGAGTCGACGTGGTATGATACATGTTGTATGGCTATGCGGATGGATAGCGATATGTTGAACGAGATTGAGTAATGGCTTTAAGTATCGAGAATAAATCGTTGCACAAGTTGCAACGAGTAAGATTTGGAAAAATTTCGGATGTGATAGTAACGAGTCGAGCTGGTCGCTAAGTCGAGTTTGAGTAGGCGAACTTGTAAGTTGGCCGCATTGAATCGAGTTTGAGTAGGTGAACGTTTATGTTGGCCGTATGTCGTGTTGAGCCTTGAGTTAGCGAATGTTTTGTGTGTGATCGATATGATCGCCAAGGCACGGTTAGATTGAATGTATGTCAAAGTTGGACGAACGACTATCATGTTGGTCCAGTTGTTGTGCCAACTCGAGTAAGCGAACGCTAGAGCTTGGATCGAAGAAGATCGCCACGGGATAGTTAACTTAGAATGGATGTCGGACCTATGTGGAGTGTAAAATCGAGTAGTGACTCGATTTCGAGTGGTATATGCAATACCACTTAGCGATAGCTATATTAAGCCATTTGGTGACTTGCAATAGAATGCATCGAGACGATTGTGTCGATTACGATAGGTTTTCCCTCAATGGACGGAATAGTCCCGAGACTCGAATAGGAATTACTCGATAGAAGTCGATGCAAGTATGTTTCGATGAATTGAGTTAACGATTATGTGCGAAGCCGTATCCATAGATGATACGTCGGACGAGGATTCGTTAAGTGTAAGTCGAACGATAGGCTGAACATAACGAGGGAATGTTGCGTTGAGAAAATATTTGACTCAGTCGGAATTGAGTTAAGTCGGTGCGAAACTGTTTAGTGCGATGAGTCGGTAGCACTATTTGGAAGTGTGAGTTAGGAATATGAGAATGAATATGTGAATTAGAAATTGTGTCGTGATGATGATAGTTAGTTACAACTGAATGGATCTTGATGTGTGCAAGACTTGATTCGTATTCGAGTTCGGATAATGGCAGTGATTGCAACGAATTGGAGCTTATGAGAGAGGAAGATGTTCAAGTTATGCATATCAACGATGGTATTGAGGCGTATCAAAGACGATATGCAATAACTCGGGGATACTCTGATCGAATGAACAAAAATTATGTTAAAAATTGTTGTTGGATGAATAAGATGCAAGTTAAGTTGATGTAAACTTGGATGACAATGATAGGAATGTTTCGAAGAATTTGAGTGGATGGATATTATTTGGATGAAAACGAAAGTGTCTTAATTGCTTCGTGGATAACTACTGCGTTGACGTTCTTGTCTTGTACGAGCGCAACACCAGCCTCGCACATGCATCACGTCGAACTAGGACGATCATTCCGCGTGAGCGCTGGTATGGTGATTCATCCAGCGGGGATGATCGAACTTACAAGGCGTGGCAAATTAGATTTAGACTTATGGTTTGATGTGAAGGTGAATTTGATGATTGTTGCAATAAGCCTAGAGTGTGTCGAAAATTGACCGTGGGTAAAATAGACTCGTACCCAAGGCAAACAAATGTTGCTCGGTTGTGATATTTTTAACGGTAATGCATGAGTGATTCGGGTAGTATCGGCAGAAAATGTGCATGAGTGATTCGAGTAGTAAACGGCGTATCAGTTGCACGGTGGTAGATAAATTATAGATTAGTAAATTATGTCGGATTGGATAAAGTCTCATAGGAATTGTCGAAAATTAATTTGGCTCCGCAGTAGGTATAGCATTGTTCATAGTAACTGTCCCTCGTTGATGATCTTCAATTATCGAGCGTAGTTTCGGGGCAGATGACCCTAGAAGACTTGACTGTCAAATCAAGTGAATGTTGAAGTCCTATAGGATGACCCAATGAAGTCGCATAAGAAATTTCGTCGAGGATGAAGGATTATATAGTGCATGTTGAGGATAAGTCTATATGATTAAGTATCGTGTTTCGGAAGTTAGCGATTAGCCTTTGACTAGATTGATGTGGTCAGAAAGAAAATTTATGATCGATCGAATAAGTATGCAAATGGAATTAGTTGGTCGATGATCAAATAGATGAATATACGTAGCATAGTGATGCGGTAAGGCGATTGCAAGAATTCTATAATGCGCGAGAGTGACGAATAGTAGAACGACCCTAAGAGTTGTGTCGTAGATCAGTTTGAGTAACGGTTAGGCTATGTGTGTTGGGCGCACGATCGATGTTACGAAACGAACTAGTTGGGATTGATTCAAAAATTGGGTAAGGAATTCCTATTCGATCAGGAATCAGAGATAGGCGTATCGTAAGAGACCTTGGGTCGAAAAGATTGTTGCCTTGAGCATCGTAGACTCAAGTTGACCTCTTGTGTCGGGAGAGATTAAGCATGATGCCTAGATAAGTTACCTAGCGGGGGTAGCCCCGGACGCGATGTGTAGATAGTTTCAAGAACGTGAATCCTGTTAGAATAGTTGGTTATGATGCATAGTACGAATGGTAGGCAAAGGAATTTTAGACATGTTGGACTTAGTCCATGTCGTTGAGGCCAAATGTTATGAACGATTAAGTGAAAAGACTTGAGTTGTGCGAGAGATAGAAAACGGTTGGACGAGTAGGCATTGCAGAGGATTGTTGTGATCGGATGCGCAATGACTTAATGCAATGCGAGTGTTAGGTGGCCAGCGAGAAACTTATGGGATCGAAGTAACAGTTTTGAATCAAGTTATATGCAGAGATGTTTGGAAGATGATCACATGTTATGGAATAAACATATGAGAAATATTTTTGGGAATAGACGCTAAGATTTGACTAAGTCGAGTACGGGATGATTGGTGCTTGAGGATTTAAGTTGAGCTTGTTAGCCTTGTCCCGATATCCTACAACTCAGCTTGGCTGAAATGCATATATTGGTGGGACGCCTAAAATATGTGTATGATCCAAACTAAGTTGTATGATTCAAACGATAGTGGCACGAGATCGCGAAACAATCTAGCGAAATACTTGGTTTGAGTGTTGGTTTCGGTTCGAGGACGAACCTTGTTTTGAGTGGTATATTATGTAATGTCCCGCTCCGCACGGTGCATTACGATGAGTCGTTGACTCGAAGAGTTGCATTGAACCGATGAGGTATCGATGCGAATAGATACAAAGCATAAGTTTGGTTTGAGCAAGGTATTGAATTTGGTTGGTCTAGTGTGCATGCTATGCTTTTACGCTGGATTGTAAAGGGTCGACATTTTTGTCTTATTCAAAATGATGTCCGCAAAACCAATCGTCGCCTTGCAACGGATCGTGGCATGGGCACGGTAGGCCTATAAACATAAATTTTTAAATTCGAACATGTAAAATCTAAAACATGTAAATCGACATAGGATCTTGATCATATAATTAGACACTATAAATCATAAAATCATACTGAAATCCATCGTTTATTTTGATGTGAAATTCTCCTTCTCTCTCTTAGCCTATTTAATAAGTTATGTTTCTTGAGATGATCCAAATGATGGAATTTGGGTTCATATATATAGGCAGAGAGAGGGAACGAATTTTAACATTCGTGCAACCTTTCATCAAAGGTGCAACCATTCACTAAAAGTTTGCAACCGTCCATCAAAGTTGCAAATGGTAGGAATCTTCTAATTTAACCAAACATTTATTATTCAGCAATTACCCTAATTTAACCATGATATAAAATATGGACCACATGTTAATGAAATTTTTATGAAGTTAGTGATACACAAATTTCTAACAGTCTCCCACTTGGTCCATATAACAATCATATTTATAGTTTCATATAGGAGTCATAAGGCGCGCATAAATGCTGAAATAATAAACTTTAAAAGGTTTGTCTTAATTACCTCAGTTAATTGAATTATTGATAAGAGTCATAGCGGTTCCATATTAATTAAAGAACATGGTCCCTTCCATGTACCACATACCAATAATCTACTTAACCAAGTCTATACAACGAAGCAATCATAATGTTCCCTTAATGTATTAATGAAAAGACTATTTCTGTTATCATTTGTCCATTCACATAACATGTACATAAACAATGGAAACAGAAAAATTCAGAATTTTCAATAATGAATTCTCAAAGATGTCAAAATACAAGCACATAACAATCCATAAATAATAAAATGCTATTGTTTATTCTCAAGACCCATCTTTTCAGCATGCTGCTTAAATGTCTTGGGTGGTAACCTTTTAGTTAGTGGATATGCTATATTAACATTTATTTTAATATGTTTAATTGACACTCGCTTATTCCGAATTTTTTCCTTCACTGACAGGTATTTCATCTTCATGTGCTTTATTCCTTTAGAATACCTATCATTCTTTGAAAATAATGCCCTTGCAGCATTATTACAATAAATTTTCAGTGGTCTGACAATAGATTCCATAACTCTAAGCCATGAAATAAAATTTCGAACCATTACTCCCACTGATCTTCAGGTATATATACACTGATCAACAATGTTTTCAATGAACCCAAATGTTGATAATGAAACAATTAAGCATGGTATCTGTGAATACCCTATACTTGCTTAATTACAAAATAACCAACTACATTTATGTTTATTTTACTAATAATATATGTTCTACCTGTGGGCAAAACATAATTTAAATAAATAAACCAATGATGATATTACTCAATCGAACATTCAATGCAAAATTTGAGTCCACTGTGGTGAACACCAACTAATAATATGAATGTCATACAAGAATAACAATATGCATGTACATAATTGAAACCACTGTGGTGATTATCAATTTAATATAAGATGAATATTGTAGTTCAAACCATATACAGAATATATCTGTTCAATCTTATTTCATTGAGAGAGATTTTAAAAGAGATCGGAACTTCAACAAATATATTCAGATTGAATTATAGAAATTGAATCTTAATTCCTTCTAAATTATTCTATACATAGAACTAAAAATATGATCTAACCATGCTCTGATACCACATATAAACATAAATTTTTAAATTCGAACATGTAAAATCTAAAACATGTAAATCGACATAAGATCTTGATTATATAATTAGTCACTATAAATCATAAAATCATACCGGAATCCATCGTTTATTTTGATGTGAAATTCTCCTTCTCTCTCTTGGCCTATTTATAAGTTATGTTTCTTGAGATGATCCAAATGATGGAATTTGGGTTCATATATATAGGCAGAGAGAGAGAACGAATTTTCACATTCGTGCAATCTTTCATCAAAGGTGCAACCATTCACTAAAAGTTTGCA
Organism: Iris pallida; assembly: GCA_029216955.1. Classification (NCBI taxonomy): domain Eukaryota; kingdom Viridiplantae; phylum Streptophyta; class Magnoliopsida; order Asparagales; family Iridaceae; genus Iris; species Iris pallida. The sequence goes on along the minus strand of JANAVB010005597.1, from coordinate 27,671,213 downwards.
ACCGTCCATCAAAGTTGCAAATGGTAGGAATCTTCTAATTTAACCAAACATTTATTATTCAACAATTATCTAATTTAACCATGATATAAAATATGGACCACATGTTAATAAATTTTTTATGAAGTTAGAGATACACAAATTTCTAACAGTCTCCCACTTGTCCTGAGTGCGGTCCATATTTTGTTTAAATGTTTGATCCAGGAATTATTCTTGTCATGGAACAAGTTCGTGTCGGATACTTCGGATAACTCCCTCAAACCAACCTTACCTTCCAGGTAAACTAGGCTATTCTTTTCTACTGTCGATCGGCTGTTTAGTAGCTTTTGATAAGAGTCTTGGACAAGATTCGTAGAATGTGTTCATGTCCGTATCCTGGGTGTGTTCGTGTCATGCGTTGTGTTCGTGTCTGCTCGTGATGGACGATTGGTTCGTGTCCAAGATTCAGTTCGTGTCGTGTTCAGTGTGTGCGTGTTCGGCGGTGACGGAGTAGCGGTGGATTGGAGAAAATACCAAGGTTGGGCTCGACAAATGCTTGAATAGTTGTCTGAGTCGTACTTGATTTCAACTGGACTTGGGTATAATTCTGTTAAGTCGAGTTGGTGTATATATTTTGATTAGATCAGTTGTGTATATATTTTGATTAGATCAGTTTGGGTATATATTCGTTGAGCTAATTTTTGGTATCTTGCTGGGGTTTCAGTTGTTTAATTATACTGTTATATTTTTGTTTCTTGATTTGGTGTTATACTTTGTTTGGTTTGGAAGTCCAGTGATACATTTGTTCCTGCATGTTTCCCAAATCTCTGAGTTGCAGCTGGAGGGAAATAGCTGTTAAGTTCAAAGCCTATGTATTGGGCTTGGTTGCTATGGGGATAACCTGCAGGTGGTCGATTTATTTGGACTTTGGTTGTGTGCTCAAAGACTGGGTTATAGCATTTAGAGGGAAGTCTGCATACGGTTTGGTTCAAATATATGCCAAGTTTTGAAAGAAGTTTTTAGACAAACTGTTAGCTCCGCTAAAATTGGGTTTTGTATTTTGAGCTTAGGCTTTTGGGATGGAATATTCAAAGGATGTGTTGTATAAGCAAGTTTTCCAATTGTACTTGCAGATGTGGGCTTGGTATTAACAAGCCAGTGTAATTAAGGAAATTACATAGGGCTTGATGGTTTGTGATGCTATTCTTAAAACAGCAGAGTTACTGGTTGGGCTAATACTATAATTGTTGTTATTGTCAACTTCATTAACAGGTTAACTATTATCATAATTAGGGCTATATTTTCCTAAGTAGTATTTTGAAGCATTTTTCTAAATAGTTACAAACCATTCTAAGATCTATCCGCTGGAAAAATAATAAGATACTATTTTCCTATAATTTCCTATATATGACTTACTAGAATATTTTAACTAACATTGATTTATTAGTATAATAATTTATGGTAATGATTTCCTAAAAGATGTTATTTTATCGTTTTGCCTACGATTCAATATAAACTATCTTCCTACATAATTAGTCCTTATCTTTTATTATTGATATTATGAATACCCTATAGATGATTATAGTTAGAGAAAGATAACTAGTTGATTTGTGTAGAAAATTAACCAACTTGTACCTATTAAACCAGGTGAACATACAGGTTTACTTTCTTTGTCCGATCACCCTGAGCAAGGCAAGTACATTCTATGGTTTATTTTCATTTACATTCATATCATGTGCTTTTCTTGTGACACGTTATGACACGATATCATGTTCTCCTCTACTTTCATGTTCTTGTAATTACTTGTGGTCGAGGAGGGGAAATACATTAGCTATGTGACCAAACTCAAAGATCAGAAATTCTGGTTGATAGCTTAGGCCTCGTACTGTGCACGCAGGCCCTAAGCCGTACCCATTTCATGTGCTTATTCCTGTGCTTACCCCAGCCGGTCACATATGTTAGTTGTATTTCAAATATTGTGCACATGTCATGTCTTGTACTTCAGGTTCAATATTTATTTCTTGTACTTTATTTTCTGTACTTTACATTCCTGTACTTTCATGTTCTTTTTTTGTACTTTATATTTCATATTCTCCTGTACTCTTTTCCATATCATGATTTTTTTGTTCATTACCTAGAATTGTACTTTGTTCCGCTCCTGACTGGATATGTTGCAGGTGTACTTGAGGATACCGTTCCACCTTATGGGCCAGAGCCCAGAATTTTAGCTGAGCAGGATGAAGCCATGATTTAGCTAGAGGTTACATGTTTAGATTTGTTTAGCTTTACTTCTAGATGTTATATATTGAGAGTTCATAGTTGTATTTTATTCTTGTTATCGAATTTGTCTATAGTACTTTTATGTATAAATCATATTATTGTAGGGCCTAAAAATCAAGTTTTGCCATGTATCTACTGCTCAGTGATCAAGTTGCGCCCTAAAAATCAAGTTGCGCCACTGTTTTGAAACTTAGAGATCAAGCTGCGCCACTGATCAGGTTGCGCCTGATATCAGACTGTGCCCAATTATGTTGCGCCAAAGTCTACGTGGCATCTGACATTTAATGGCCATCATTACCTGACAACACTGACAACTGACAATACAGTGAACGAGGAAAATCTCTTCGAATCCCTCGAATTGTGCCGCTCGAGGAGATTGGACCGACAGTTGTCCTGCACATCTTATGAGTTGCGCTTAGGCACAATCTAAAAAATTTTCTTAGTTGCGCCTAGGCGCAATCTGAACGACTTCTTCTCAAAAGCTGCCACATGTCCAGGCGCAGTCTAATCAGGCGCAGTTTAACTTGTTGACTGAAGCTCGCGTAACCTGATAAAGTTGAGATAATTTTCATTTCCAAAGCAGGATGACGTGGCGCACATGCCACTAATCTCTCAAGACGTGTCTACTATCATGTACACGACCACGCGCATCTTAATCACATGATGCCACGCATCTAAATACAGTTAGTACACGACTGATAACTGAATGAAAGTTGGCACAACATGAGGTTGGTGCAATCCAATGTGGCACAACCCAGCCTCGCGCACATCAGAATAACTGCTAAAACAGTTATTTCCAGAACTCTATAAATAGAGTTTCCAATTATTGATAGAGAACACACAGACAGAGATCAAGAACTCTTGCAAAATTGCGGCTGCATTCTTCAGAGGCTCTAGTCTTCAAAGTTCACATAGTCCAAGGGATAAAGTGATCGTCTTCTGATCAGATTCCTACAGTTGTACTTCTCCAGAATTCAAATTATACTCTTGTACTCTTTTTTAAAAGTTTGTAATAGAATAACTTTTTATTTTTTGCAAACAAAATGGCGACTCTGCTGGAGACGACTTTCTCCTCCGACGAGAAGGTGATAACTCAATGTGATACGGCGTCGATCGGCAAGACGCAGAAGACTCTGGTTGTTTAAGTCAACCAGACAGCCTACGAGGATATGATTAACACCAAGAGCAACAAGCGCACTGTGGCTATCACCAAGAACAGGACTGTGTGGACTCCTAAGTCTCCTGAAGTTGCTGTTGTCCAGGCGCAACTTGAGTGCTCAGTGACCAAGGCGCAATCCGCCTCAGTGGCTCAGGCACATCCTGCTTATATTTCCAGGGTACAATCCACTCTTCCTGCTGTTCGCGCACAGTCCACTACTCTCTTTACTGCCAAGACGCAGTCTGTTCAGGCCGTTGTTAAGGCGCAGTCTACCCATGTTGCTGCCAAGGCGCCACCAGTAGCCTATATTATTAGGGTGCAACCAGTAGCCCGTAGTGCTATGGCGCAACCCAAGCAATCAGTGACTCAGGCGCAGTCTGTTGATCCGGCACAACCGAAGGGAACTAGTCTTTTAGCTATTTCATCTTCTTCTCCAGTTCTGAACTTGCAGAAGTAATGCTCTAGTACTAACACTAGACAGGACAAAGGGAAGGGTCCTCTGACACTTCCTCAACTCGTGCAAGCTGTGCCTAAGATGGTTCAACAGCAAAATAGAGGGAAACGCTTCTTAGCTAACCCTCTACAAAATAAAGGAAAGCACCCCTTGGTCTTTTCTAAAACTTCCCTGGTCTATGACTCAGAGAAAGATATATCAGATTATATTCCTTTAAACAGAGGTCTTCGGATCTCTGATATCGGAAAGAATACTAATCAAAAGGCGTCTTACCTACCCCTATGAGGTCTGGTCAAGATCTTTCCACCTTGCAAATTTCAAGATCTAAGCAAAAAAATTGAGGGTATCACAAACAGAGACACCTGGAGCAGAATTTTCTGATTTACGCGCTTATCTCAATAGGCGTCAACCAATATCAACTTTGGTGAAACGTAAGAATCCTATGCCAAAGGCCAATCTGTATCAGAAGCCAAAGTTTGAAAAGAAGGACCCAACCACTTATGCTAATGAGTTGAGTACATCGTTATACACTAAGGGAACTAAACATCTGAAGAATAGGAGACATATTCCTAACATCATTAAGGAATATGTTCCTCCGACTTCTTCTCGTCCTGTAGTGGTAACTGATCTCCGGGAATGTCTTACACAAAGACGAAAAATTGCAGGGATGTCTCCCTCACCTCCAAATCACTCTTTAGATCGCCACTGCCTTCATGAAGTCGTCATCAACTGTTGATGCCAATCAGCTCGACGATCTGTCTTCGATCGTCTGAACTATACTTCAACTCCTGAACCTATAATAGGAGACGAAGACGAGCTATTATATGCTTCTGTTAACATGACTTCTCAAGGCACTTGGGTGGAAAATGTCCAAGACGTAATGCATCCCGTAATTCCAGTCAGCAATACTTGGATCGGATTCATGCATCCAGTGAAGGTGTCTTTCAATACACCAGATTAAGAAATCAAAATTTGAACCAAGGTGTCTTTAATCAAGAAGATCTCCCCATCGCTCATATAGGAGAAGACTCTTTTTCGGAATTTGATGCAGATAGTGAAAGTTCTGAACAAACTATCTCATCAATAGCAGCAAGAGAAGTAACGGTATATACCATTACGGAAGATCAAGATGCCTCTACTTCAACCAGTCAGGAGCAATGAATTGTTGCACTAGAAGACAAATTGAAGACCATGGCAGAGATGGTCGCAAGTATGCATACTATAATCGTGGCTCAACATACAGTGCTACCGGTTATAAACCATGCTACAAATCCATAGTTTATAGCTTCTTCTGTACCTGTTAGTCTGGGGGTACCGCCTCCTCAGGTTGCTTCTGTGCCGATTCAAACTGATCCCAGTCAGTCTGGTGCTGGGGGTGATAATTATCACGCCGTTCCTCCTTCTAACACTTCTAACCAGCCCACCAATTCTCAAACATCAGGGGATGCTAATGAGGCTGTGAAACTCTTACGCACTCAGTTTAAAGCCTTCAAGCAGAAAGATGGTCTACAAAGATTGGGCATAAAGCAACCATATCCTACAGAGTGGAAGGAGGTTCCATTTCCTCCTAAATACAAGCTTCCGACTATTATGCTGTTTGATGGCAGCACTTCTCCAAGTCAGTACATTAATCACTTTGAAGTGATGACTGACCAATTACAGCCAAATGATGATCTCCTTACCAGAGTGTTCGTCGGTTGTTTAGCTGGCACAGCATACGACTGGTATCGTAGCTTGCGTGATGGCTGCATAACTTATTTTGCTGGTTTCAAGCAAATGTTCTTGAAACGGTTTTATGAGGGAGTCAACGACATGATAATGTCTGCCCTCATTAAGATAAAACAAAGGCACACTGAATCCATGGAGAGTTTCATTGAAAGATTTCGCCGAGAGGTACTCAAAATTCCTTTAGGAACTCTATCTGCTGTAACAATAGACACTTACAAATCAAACTTGTTGCCTATTATTAGTATGTGGACGGGATCTACATAATTCCATGATTGGCCTTCTTTTATTGTGAATGCCAAGGCGGCTGAAGTCAGTGCCGAAAAGTTCAAACAGTTAGGAGTTCAGATGACTCATCCTAACCAAGACGAACATTCTACACCCTGCGGTAATAATCGCCAGAATAACCGCAAGGGTAAAGAAACACTGGCCATCAATCCTAAAGACAAGGAATCTTTGGCTGTCAATGTTACTCAGACAGCAACCACTCCATCAGCACCACCGCCGAAAATAACTCGTCGAAAAGAAGAGTATTCTTTCGATGAAGATGATACTTTGAGCATCTTCGATTGCTTGATCAAAAGCAATAAGCTTCAACTGCCAGAGGCAAAACGGCCGGAAGAGGTGGGTAAAACCGATCACCCTAAATACTGTATTTATCACAGATTTATAGGGCATCCAACCAGAGCATGTTATGTGCTCAAAGGCAAAATCCAAGAGTTGGTCAACTCTGGAGTAATTACTCTGTAGCAGGACGAGAAGATGGTGACTGCTAATGTGGTTTCTCTATAATTTGGTGATTTTCCACCACAACTTGTACAAGATGGTGTTGTCCCCATTCCAAGAACTACTCTTGAGATCGTGAATCTTCCATCTCTCCAAAATGAAGTTCTTGTTCCGCTATCGACTGATAGAGGGGAGATTATGTGGATTTACCCAGATCTGGTGGCAGATTTTGAAACGCCTTCCTCTTCTAAGCAAAAGAAGCTCTCCAAATCTAAATCTAAAAGCTGCAACATGGTATTCTTTGAACCAGTAACAGAAGAAAAAATTCTAATGGGCACTAGATCTGGAAAATCCTATCTTCGGGAATATCCCAAAAATCAAGAGAATCATGCTCCATCTCCTGATGCTCCTCCTACATCATCTTCTCCTGTAGAGAATATACCATCTACATCCCCGCCGATAGCTGAACCAACTCCTTCTAAACCCACATCAACAGACAAGGGAAAACAACCTGTTCGCTTTGATAAAGCAATGAAAAAGTCCTCGTCTCTTGGACTCAAAAAGCCATATAACTTTGATATATTGGCTCAATTGGCCAATACTCCAGCGTGATTGTCAATCTTTGAACTCTTACGTCTCTTAAAAGAAACTCGAGAAACATTAAGTGAAGCTTTGATGCAGGCCGATGCTTGTCTTACTCTTCTCAAGAAGCCTGAAAAGGAGCCAGTCAGCTGTACACATTGTCATAGTATATTTGAATTAATGTCCAACATTACTTTTACACAAGATGACATGTTGTTAGAAGACAATTGTCATGATCGTCCTCTCTATTTCAGGGGATATGTGGACACCATGAAAGTCGATCGCATTCTGATTGACCCAGGGTCCGTACTTAGCATCATGCTGAAGTCACTGCTAGATGCTTTGAAGATCCTAGTGCATAACCTTTCTACAACTATCACTACTATCCTGGGGTTCAATCAAGGAAGAAGTGAATCTTTGGGGAAGATACGCCTAAAACTACAAATTGGCAATCTTCGTACAAAGGTGACTTTCTATGTTATTGACAATCATGGCTCATACAATGCTTTGTTAGGAAGGCCATTCCTCCATGAGCACAATATTGTATCTTCTACTCTCCACCAATGTTTCAAATATGTGGATGGTAATGGAGAAGTCCAAAAAGAGGTTGCAGATCTGAATCCTTTCAAAGGAGTTGAAGCATACTGCAACGATTCTCGCATGTACAAGAAAGAATTCATGAAGGTGGTACTGGCAATGGACACAGATGAAGAACAGAAAAATGAGCCAAATGATACTCTAGTGATCCCGGTCAAAGGACGTACCTCCTGTCCTCAGTCTTCCAAACCACTGACTATCTATCTTCCTTCCCATGAGAAGCAGCTTAAGGGTGATAGTCAGGAACAAAGGGAGCTCACCTTTTCTGAGCCGCTTGTAATCGACCTTCGTCGTAAGAAGCCTTCTCCTCCTTCTCGTTCTTCTTCTCCCCCTCTTGTCATCAATCTGACTAAGCCTGCTAAGACTAAAGTTCATGTTGTAAATAATGGTGTAAAAATCAATAAAGCATATCCTTTGCAGTATACTGATGTCTCTTATTATACTCAATATTTTTTGGATATACTGGATAGCTTTAAACCACTTACAATAGAAGTCGTATTATCTCTGCGAAATATGGTATCACTGGATTCAATACAAGAGTCGTACTTCTTAGTACCGCCTCGAAAGAAAGATGAAAGGCCTATATTCTTCAATAAAAGAGAAGAACAAAAAATCATGCTCTATAATGATAATAGAGATGATACAGGAAGACTACAATTACGTTGCTATAGTCCATAATCTAAAGCAATCATCCGTAAAATGGGCTATGATTTCAGAACAGGTCTCAACAACGGTAAAGGGAGACGAACTCCTCTTCGTATTGCTGTTCCAAAAGGAAAATCACAACAATACCTCGGTAAAACGAAGCGGGGACTAGGTTATGCTTCACCACTTCCAACTCCAAAACCTTCTGAATCTGATGAAGAAGAACGATCTAACTCTTCTGATTCTATCTCATGAGATTTTGATACCAGCATTGGTCATGTTCATAGGATGATAGTATCTTCAAACATGGTGTCTGTCAAATTCTCGGAAGATGACGAATATGACATTGAAGAAGATCCTGAAGTGAACTCTTAGGCACAAAGGATGGACAATCAGTGGGAACTTCATTTTGAACAACGAGAGCCACCTACTGAGGATCAACTAGTCCAAATCGATATTGGAGAGAAGGGCGTATCACGACCAATCTTCATTAGCAAAAATCTCTCAGAGGATGATAAACAAGAATTAATTCATCTTATTCGTGAATATATTGATGTCTTCGCCTGGAGTTATGAAGATATACCGGGATTAGATCCTCAAATTGTAACTCACAAGCTTAATATTTTGCCGAATGCCAAGCCGGTCAAACAACAACAACGATAATTCAAGCCTGAAATGATGGATGTAATTGATGATGAAGTCAAAAATCTTATAGCTTACGTTTTTATCAGAGAAGAACAGCATCCTGACTGGGTAGCCAACGTTGTACCGGTTCTGAAGAAGACCGGAAAGGTTCGAGTTTGCATAGACTTTCGGGATCTCAATGATGCTTGCCCTAAAGACAAATTCCCTCTCCCAATTACTGATATCATGATGGACAATACATGTAGATTCGAACGAATTTCTTTCATGGATGGGTTTTCTGGATATAATCAAATCCGGATGAATCCTGAAAATAAAAAACATACTTCGTTTCGTACTCCTCGTGGAGTGTAATGTTATACAGTCATGTCATTTGGTCTTAAAAATGCAGGTACAACTTACCAGCGGGCTATGAGTACTATCTTTCGAGTTCATCTGCGAAAGACTGTCGAATGCTATGTTGACGATATTGCTGTCAAAAGTCGTCTCAAGGAAGGTCACATTCAACATTTAAGAACTATCTTTAATATAATGTGCCAGCATCAACTCAAAATGAACCCCACTAAGTCTTTCTTGGGTGTCTCTAGTGGCAAATTTTTCGGCTTCGTCATTACTTCTAAGGGTATACACGTTGATCCCGAGAAGATCAAAGCCATTCAAGAGATGCGTCATCCACGCAACCTAAAAGAGCTACGAGGATTCCAAGATCGACTTGCGTACATCAGACAGTTTATTTCAAATTTATCTGGACGTTGCAGACCATTTACTCAGTTAATGAAGAAAGGTGTATCTTTCGTTTGGACGGAAGAATGTCAACGAGCATTTGATGATATAAAGCGGTATTTAATGAGTCCGTCGGTTCTTGTACCGTCGATCTCAGGAATACCTTTCTTATTGTATGTCCGGGCAATGGACCATTCATTGGGAGCTTTGCTAGCTCAGAAGAATAAGGGAAGTCCTGAACAAGCCATCTACTACCTTAGTCGAACGATGATTGGAGCTGAACATCGTTATAGTCCGGTAGAGAAAGAATGTTTAGCCTTAATGTTTGCCGTTCAGAAGACATACAAGACATTACATCATAGGCCAAACTATTCATGTCATATCCTGAGTCAATCCTCTTCGGGTCTTAATGAAAAAGCCAAGTACACTCAATTCCAGGCTAGCCACATGGGCCATATTATTAGCACAATATGATATGGTTTATGTTCCTCAAAAGTCTGTGAAAGGTCAGGCACTTGCTGACTTCTTAGCAGCTCATCCTGTCCCTGAAACATCTAAACTCTATGACGAGATTCCGGACAAAACATTGGAATCAAATATGATCTCAGAAAAATTTTCTACCTGGAGGTTGTTCTTTGATAGAGCTTCTAGAATTGGACCTGGAGGTACCCTTGTTGCTGGAGTGGGAATTGTTCTCATTTCATCCGATGGATTAGCTATTCAAAGGGCTTATTCTTTAGACGAGTCGTGCTCTAACAATGTGAAAGAATACAATGCCTTGCTCATTGGACTCCAATTGGCCAAACAACTGGATATTGAATATCTCAAAGTATATGGCGATTCTAAGCTGATTGTTAATCAGGTTAGAGGCATATATGAAGTCCGACATCAAGATTTGGTACCATACCATGAAGCAGCAACCAGGATAGCTTCTTCGTTCAAAAGGTTCTTCATCGAACATGTACGTCGTGCATGCAATACAGAAGCTGATGCCTTAGCTAACCTAGCTGCGATATTGATAATTCCAGTCAAAAGACAACAAATGGTTGTTATCTCTAATAGAGAACTATTTTGTGTTGAAAACAACCACAACATTGAAATCAGCAATCTAACTGAAGTCATTGTCATTAGCGAAGACTGGAGAACACCTTTTATTGATTTTGCAGTACATGACATATTGCCAGAAGACCCTAGGGAAGCTACAAGTATCCGTCGCCGATCGCTTCGATTATACTATAATCATACTACTAAAATTCTCTATCGAAGAACTTTTGATGGGTTACTTTTGAGATGTCTCACTGGTGATAAAGCAAAGCAGATATTACGCGAAGCTCATGATGGTGTTTATGGAGCACATCAGCCTGGTCCTAAACTTCGTGATCGTATTCGACGTATGGGCTACTACTGGCCCTCTATGGTATCAGATGCTATTGACTATGCAAGAAAATACCGTGCATGTCAAATTCATGCAGATTTCATTTACCAACCGTCGAAATTTCTTTATCCGACTGCTGCCTCATGGCCTTTTGAAGCTTAGGACATGGATATAATTGGCCCTATCAATCCTCCTTTATCTAAAGGACATCGGTTCATCTTGGCTATAACCGATTATTTTTTCAAGTGGGCAGAAGCTATACCTTTGGCTGAAGTAAAAACTAGTAGTATTATCAACTTCATCAAACATCATGTGATGTACAGATTTGGTGTTCCTCGCCGAATCATCCATGATAATGGGCCATAATTTATCAGCCAGAAGTTTAATAGATTCTGTGATGACAACAGAATCAATAATGTTGCCTCTACGGCCTATAATCCTGCGGCTAACGGGTTGGCTGAAGCATTCAATAAGACCATTATCAAACTCCTTAAGAAGTTTGTCTCTATTAACAAACATAATTGGAGTGATAAACTTGGAGAATGTCTATGGGCATATCGCACTACCATCCGTAACCCCACGGGTTGCATACCTTTTTTTCTAGTATATGGATGTGAAGCTGTCTTACCTCTGGAAATTCAAATTCCATCATTGAGAATTGCCATTGCTAACGAGCTTACCACAGAAAATAATGATCATCTTCGGCTTCAAGAATCGGAGGCGCTCGACGAGAAAAGGCTATTAGCTCAACAGCACATCGAACTTTATCAAGCCCAGATCTCAAAAGCTTTCAATCGCAAAGTCAGAGTGCGAATATTTCAGGAAGGCGAGTTAGTTCTTACAGTCAGGTGTCCTATGACTATGACTCATATGAGCAAAGGCAAGTTCGAGGCAAAATGGGAAGGGCCGTATGTGGTAAATAAGGTTTTCTCAAATGGAGCCTATCAATTAACAGATATGGATGGCAGAGTTGCTATGATGCCTATCAATGACAAATTTCTCAAGAAATATTATGTATAAAAGCAAAATGTACTTTATTTTCAAAGACATAATGTAAATAATGTTCACTTTATTTCAAAAGCATAATAGAATTACATAATATTAAGGACGGGGAGGAGGCCCCGATCCTTCATGATTAAATACATAGTTTACAAACAGTTCAAACATCTCATTGTCTGAACTCATAAGAAACTTGCAGGCAGCCATCCTCAATGCCTCTTCTTCGATAGTCTTTCCAGGCTCCACTAGCTCAGCAATCAAGTCCCGTTTTGGTACAGGAGCAGTTGAGCCTTCACCCCTTTCTTTCCGAGGAGGCACTGTAGGCTCAGCAGGGGACGTCTCGGTCTCTCCTTCAATCTTCGGAGTAAGTAAATCTTTGGAAGACATTTTGTTCAGAAAGGAAAGAGATTGAAGATATCTACAAAAGTTTTGTTCTATTTATAGACAAAACAACCAGATAGTCAATCTCGAGAACTGATGTGACTTTTGAAAAGAAGCACGACTGTTCGTTCATTTATAACTGTTCATTCATTGTCCTCTCTTCAAAAAATGATGCGATTGTTCATTCGTGTCTCTTCCTCGAGAGTTGAAGTGACTGTTCATTCATTAGTGTCCTTTTTCTCGAAAATCGGTGTGACTGTTCATATTTCATAACGAGAGTTCACATTCTCCATGCTTTTGAATTCTATTTATTTACACCAGCAATTTGTCACATCCCTATTTCTTCTTGATTCTATTTTTCCTTATCACCACATCAAAAAATCAAATCATAAAGGAGAGAAAATCATTCTTTATTTGCTTCTTTAAAAATATAGATACATCTTAATGGAAATCTATTACATCTCGGATTTTCATTCTAAATATAACATGAAGGTCTATTACATCTTTGGATCTTCTTATTTGTTGGTGCCAGTTCCTTGTCGTCTCAATCTGAAGCAACGAGCCAGACAATGGAATCAACTCTGGTCTTCTCTCTCAGAAAGACGAGAGGAGAACCACAGAGTACAGCAGCTCAAAGATAAGCTGATGTTAATACAACTGGTGGAGAGAAGACGGCCGCCAGGGGAACTAAAAATAAGATCACCCATGTGATACGATTCCTAATTCTGTCTCTCCACCATCCAACTCTCATGTATAAAGGCTCTTCCTACCATCTGAGGAAGACCCCTCTGGAATACAGAGAGTCCTGAGCTGTCTGATTTGAGTGTCAGAATCACATGAGCTATCTGATGTGGGTGTCAGAAGAATGCTCTTCATAGCATCCGGGTCGCCAATGCCAGTTTTGAAGAAACTTGTCAACCAAACTTCTGCAAATAGGAACAAAGAAATGAAAAGTCAGTAAAATTAAAACTGCACGGACATTGACAGTACGTTGATCGATAGGCGCCTATCAACAATGTGCTCCTATTCTCAGAAGCACAAGCACATCTCAACAGTATGTGCTGATCAACTGGCGTATATCAAAACAGCATACTGATCAACAGGCGCATCTCAACAGTGTGCGCTGATAAACATGCGCATGTCAAAAGAGCGTACTGATCAAACGGGCGCATATCAACACTATATGTCGATCAACAGGCGCATATCAGCAGTGCGTACCTATGATCGAAGCTAAGCATTAGACCACAGTGCGCGCCTATTCTCAGAAATAGTTAGCGCATATAAACGGTGTCTACAACATACAGATCAGTACCTATCTTCAAAAGTGGCACAAAAGAAAAAACTCATACCATTGATCCTTTATTGAGACTTACCAATTTTTGAAAGCACATCATGCAAACGAATAGCATCGGGACGAAGTGACGCAAGTGAACTTATGAATAGTATGACCTTGTGAGAAGCTATTTGTTTTGATAAAGTATGAATGACTCTTTCGTTTCTGGTTGTCCTTTTAAAAGATGAAACATGCACGTCATTCTAGGAGCCTATTTTTTGGAAAAGGACTAAACAATAGGCAATTGAAGCCATGTAATGACTGCCATGTGTCCCTCAATGAAACAGTAAGCATTGAATTAGCCAAAGGAACGCATCTACATGCCAATATATCAGAAATTTTAGATTTTATTGCATAAAAGATGGGTGGACCCAAACAGACAAAGACACAAGAAGAGAGAATAAAAAGTTGTCATGCTTAAACATTATTCCATTTTCTTGTCTTCATCGGTCTGACGAAGGGCGGCGTCCAATCCTTGCATGTTTTGGATTCCCGAGCGACGTATCAGATTAAGGAATCCCACCGAATCGCCGCGCTCTTCAGAGGATGGCCCACCACTCGAGCGATTAAAGACAGTTGGGTTTAACCCGAAGCAGTCTAGAAAGTTTACCGCCCTCAGTGCCGGGTCAGCCTCCAACAAATAAGTCGAAGGCGTGACGTCGGGTTTCGCTTCAGGAGACTCGATTTCGGTGATAGCATTGGTCTCCATCTCCTTCTTAGATGCCATCGAAATTACAGAAGTGAAGAATAAAGTACAAAGATCAACCCCTACATATATATCACCAAATTGACTCTTCATATTCCTCATGGGAAACTGAAAATCATCAATGAAACTCAGGAAGACGGAGAGGAGATTGAGTATTTTTGAGAAAGAGATTTAATTGAGATGACTGAGCATTGACGAGCGCAACTTGACTCAGTCAAAACTTTTATAAAATTCAAAGTATTTCAAAACTTTGAAATATTTTAAGTTTTGAAAACTTTGAAGGGGGTCTTGTAGGGCCTAAAAATCAAGTTGCGCCATGTATCTACTACTCAGTGATCAAGTTGTGCCCTAAAAATCAAGCTGCGCCACAGTTTTGAAGCTTAGAGATCAACCTGTGCCACTGATCAGGTTGCGCCTGATATCAGATTGCGCCCAATTATGTTGCACCAAAGTCTACGTGGCGTCTGACATTTAATGGCCATCATTACCTGACATCACTGACACCTGACAACACAGTGAACGAGGAAAATCTCTTCGAATCCCTCGAATTGTGCCGCTCGAGGAGATTGGACCGACAGCTGTCCTGCACATCTTATGAGTTGCGCTTAGGCGCAATCTAAACAATTTTCTTAGTTGCGCCTAGGCGCAATCTGAACGACTTCTTCTCAAAAGTTGTCACATGTCCAGGCACAGTCTAATCAGGCACAGTTTAACTTGTTGACTGAAGCTCGCGCAACCTGATAAAGTTGAGATAATTTTTATTTCCAAAGCAGGATGACGTGGCGCACATGCCACTAATCTCTCAAGACGTGTCTACTATCCTGTACACGGCCACGCGCATCTCAATCACATGATGCCACGCGTCTAAATACAGTTAGTATACGACTGATAACTGAACGAAAGTTGGCACAACATGAGGTTGGTGCAACCCAATGTGGCGTAACCCAGCCTCGCGCACATCAGAATAATTGCTAAAATAGTTATTTCCAGAACTCTATAAATAGAGTTTCCAATCATTGATAGAGAACACACAGACAGAGATTAAGAACTCTCATAAAATTGCTGCTGCATTCTTCAAGGGCTCTAGTCTTCAAAGTTTATATAGTCAAAGGGATAAAGTGATCGTCTTCTGATCAGTTTCCTACAGTTGTACTTCCTCAGAATTCAAATTATACTCTTGTTCTCTTTTTTAAAAGTTTGTAATAGAACAACTTTTTGTTTTTTGCAAACAATTATGACTTGTGAATTATGGTGATCATTCTGGGACGATTAGATGATGTGATGTTTACTTTCATGTTATTCTTGGTATTTTTTCTTAGATGTTTACAGCTTACTATGTTGAGTCTTCCAACGTAGGCTGGGCGTGTCCGACTCGTATCTGAATATTCGAGAGCGGGCCGTGACATAAGGTACCGCATGTGGTGTTACCTTACTGTAGCATAAAGTACTACGCTCCTTTGTAGTGTTGTGCTACCCGTGCTTCCTGTAAAGCACGCCAGACATCCCAGATGCCTGAGAACTCATTAAGACTTCCAAGTCATCCTCCCACAGGACTTTGTTCTTTGTAAAGAACAATCAGTAGACAATAGTGGTTCTGGGTTCATAATTCTGCAACATCCCAAAGAATTTGTCCACTGTTCCTTATATTTTTCCAGTCAATGGTCCTTCCTTGAACTAAAAGTTAGATGCCTAGTATATTTCTTTTTAAACTAATAGCATAAAACTTTATAGTAGAATTGCAAAGACATAATATCAGAGTGTCTTCAAGTCCATTTTACTTGTTGTGTCTTCAACTAGCTGGCGCTTGAGACCTTTGGTGAACGGATCTGCCATATTCTCCTGACTCCGAACATCTACTACGACAATGACTGCTCTTTTAATAAGATCATTTATCGCCTTGTGCCTTAGCCGTACAGTCCTCTTCTTGCCATTGAAGAGGTCATTCGATGCCACCGCTGCAGTCGCCTGGTTGTCGCAGTATATCGGTACTACTGGTATTTGCGCACCAACCATTGGAAGATCATACATGAGATCCCGAAGCCATTCTGCTTCATCCGCTACAGCCGCCAGTGCAAAGAACTCAGACTCCATAGAAGAGTGAGACAACATAGTCTGCTTCTTCGACTTCCACGATATAACAGCTCCACCTATAGAGAAAATATATCCTCATGTGGACCTCTCACTCTCTACTTATGAGCACCAACTTACATCACTGAAGCCCTCCACTACTTTTGGATCTCCGCAGTAGTGCAGTGCATACTTTTGAGTCCTTTTGAGGTATCTCATAACACTCTTCATAGCTTTTCAGTGCTCCACACCTGGATTGCTCGTGAACCGACCCAGCATCCCCACGACAAAAGCTATGTCAGGCCTTGTGGCAGTAGTTGCATACATCAAACTCTCGATTACGGTAGAGTACTCCAACTGTCTGATGCTTTTCCTTGGATTTGGCTTCAGCTTCTTGTCACATCTATAAGGTGTATCTATTCCTGGAAGATCTTGATTCCCATAGCGTGTGAGCATCTTCTCAATATAATGAGACTGTGACAATGACACTCCAGTTTTCGTCCGGATGATCTTTATCCCCATGATAACATTAGCTTTCCCTAAGTCCTTCATACTGAACTTAGATGAGAGGAACTTCTTTGTCTCAGTGACACTTGCTAGATCTGTACCCAAGATCATCATGTCGTCTACGTACAGATAAACGAAAACTCCTCTTCCATCAGCGAACTTTGTGTACACATACTTGTCCCTGTAGCCGTTTGATCTTATGATTTTTATCAAACTTCTCATGCCATATTTTGGGAGCTTGCTTCAGACCATACAGAGATTTCACCAACTTACAGACTTTGTCTTCGAGGCCCTTGACGACGAATCCTTCTGGCTGTTGCATGTAAATCTTTTCGGTCAATTCACCATTCAGGAAAGCGGTCTTAACATCCATCTGATAGATTACCAGCTTGTGAATTGTGCTCAGAGCAATCAACATCCTGATGGTCGTCATCCGAGCTACTGGAGCATATGTGTCAAAATAATCAATCTCCTGCTTCTGAGAAAATTTCTTGGCAACTAACCTTGCCTTGAACTTGTCAACAGTTCCATCGGCCTTCATCTTCTTCTTGAAGATCCACTTACATCCGATTGGTTTTGCTCCTTCAGGCAGATCGACCAACACCTACGTGTTGTTGGAGGTTATCGATTCATACTCATCATTAATAGTCTCCTTCCAGAAGATAGCATCTCTGGTCTTCATCGTCTTATCATAGGTAAGCGGATCTGCTTCCACATGAAAGGTGACGAAATCCTTTTCGAAGTCCTTCTGTCTCCTCACTCGCTTAGATACAGGTTCTGTGAGTTCTGGTTCGATAATTGTTCTTGCAGCAACAACATCTTCTTGGACTACCTCTTCACAAGAAACTTGAGGCTCCTACGCACTCACATTGTTCTTCGAAATGTCCACAAGAATAATGTTCTTGTGCCTTGCAAACTTATCTTCAAAGAATTTTGTATCGCAAGATTCAATGATATGATTTGACTCAATATCAAGGAACCTCCGAGCATCACTCTTATCAGCATAACCCAGGAATATAGAATTCATAGTCCTTGTTCCCAGCTTCTGAATCTTCAAATCTGGAAGCTTCACGTACGCCAGACACCCCCACACTCGAATGATATTTAAGTTGGGTCTGACCTTGAACCAGAGTTCATGAGGAGTGACTTCTGAAGTAGCATGTGGCACTCTGTTCAATATGAACGTAGTCGTAAGCACTGCTTCACCGCAGAAGCAATTTGGAAGACCCGCAGTCAACAACATTGAATTTATCATCTCTTTTAACATTCTGTTCTTTCTTTTTACAACACCATTTGATTGAGGAGAGTATGGAGCAGTTCTCTCGTTGATGATTCTATGTTCTCTGCAGAATGATACGAATTCATGAGATCTATACTCTCCACCTCGATCACTTTTGAGTCTCTTGAGTTATTGTCCGGTTTGACGCTCGACTTCAGCCTTGAAGTCCTTAAACTTCTCAAACGCTTCATCTTTAGACTTGAGCAGATAAACGAACGCGTACTTTGAGAAGTCGTCGATGAAAGTAATGAAATACTTCATCCCGGCCTTTGTGGAGAACTGTTTGAAGTCACATATATCTTAGTGCACCAATTCCAGAAGATCTGTACTTTGATTTATCCGCTTGAACAGCTTTCTTGTGATCTTTGTCTGTGCACAAATCTCATACTTCTCCAACTCCTTACCCCCATATTTGAAGATAAGCCCTAGACTAGACATCTTGTTTATTCTTTTACAATGAACATGTCATAGTCTATTATGCCACAACTCAAGAGAATAACCAGAAGAAAAAAACTGTATTCACTATCTCCATAGGAGTTACAAGTTGAAGTTTAAACATCCCTTCTGTACAAAAAGCCTTCCCGAAGTATGTTTCTTTATAGGACATAACGACTTGACCACCGTTAATGTCTATCCTCAAGCCTGTATTGCAGAGCAGACTTCTCGAGACTAGGTTCTTGGCTATGGCCGGTACATGCTTCAATTTTTGAAGTGTCAGCAACTTCTCCGAAGTCAGTTACAATACCACCTTCCCGATCCCGAGTACTTCAGCTTGTGTCTGGTTCACCACCATAACCTTCTCAGAGATAGGTTGGTATGTGGTGAACCACTCCTTCTTGGAGCAAACATGATACGAGGTCCCAGTGTCTATCCACCAGTCCATGTCAATCCCAGCTGAGTCAACCTGTGCAATCATAGCAACAAAGTTAGCCTCACCTTGCTCCTTTAGTTTTAGTATTTCTTTGTAGTCCCTCTTCCAATGCCTTTCTTGCCACAGTTGAAACAAGTCCCAGGTTCTTTGGACTTGGGTTTGAACTGAGCCGACTTTACCTTCAGATGGTGAACGTCTTTCTTCTTTTGGTAGGGAGCCTTCTGCTTCCCTTTGGAATTTCTTCCTTGTACCATGTTCGCCTTAGCCATCTGCTTGGACAATGCGTCCACTTTGAGTTGATCCATCAACTCGTCTTCAACATGTATCCAGTGCAAGAGGCGTTCCAGATCCACTTCCATCTTCTTGCGGTACATGTTCGCGATAAAGTTGCTCCCCCAGGTGGGAGCTTGGCGACAATACCTCCAACGACAAAAGCATCGACCAAGGACATGTCGTCATCCGCCAGCTTCTGACGCAACTTAAGGAACTCCTCGACTTGAGGCAACATGGTTTTATCGTCGTCAAATTGCATCCTCTAGACCTTTTCGGTCATGTGGATCTTGTTTCTGTTCTTATCTGCCTTGTAGAGATTCTCTACAGACTATCAGACATCCTTTTCATTGACCGTCTTGCTGTATAACTCCGCCAGAGAGTCCTCTATGGAGTTCTAGATCAACAACTTGCAGAGGTTGTTATCCCGTCTCCACTTCGACTGTGAAGTCGTAGCTTCAGCAACCCTTCGAGCATTTTCACCCTCTGGAATCAAAGGTTCAGGACCTGTCAACACATAGTCGGCGCTCATGAGTTAGAAGATTAATGCTGACCTTTCTCTTCCAGACGTTGAAATGCTCCCCGTCAAACTTTTCAAGTTTAAAACTTGTATCGAAAAGTTGTGTGTTGGCCCAATGATTGCATAGTGTTTTTGACTATGGCTAATCAGTTAAGTTTAACATCATAATGTCACTAATATTCATATACTCACTATCTTGTTGCTACTTAAACTTAGCATTGTCCTAATTGTCCTATATCATATTGCTATGCTTGTTTCGTACTGCAACATATTTTGCTGGGCTAACATGTATTTGTAGACATATAGTAAGCATGATCTCACATGATCAAAGCAGGACATATTGCTATGCTTGTTTCGTACTACAACATATTTTACTGGCCTAACATGTATTTGTAGACATGCAGTAAGCATGATCTAACATGATCAAAATAGGACATAGGCAATGAAGAATTAATGATGGACCAAAGACGACGATATACAAAAAGATTTCTCCGAACCGCCTAGCGACCTATCCGGGGCCTCGCATCGGGGGTTCCGCTGCCCGGTCAGCGGACAGGGGTCGAAGGGGGCAGCGCCCCCCGTCGGGGGTTCGGGGGCGAAGCCCCCGAAAGGTATTCAGATTTCCAGATCTGTTTATCTTTGGACGACCGCTATCAAGGAAAAAGACGTCTTCATGATTGCTCAAATATCAGAACAAAGGCGTCATCAAAGGGCTCTTGGTCTTCCTATTTGTTTTAAGTCTGTAATCTTCAATTTATTGAGTCTAGGAGAATGTATACGTTGAGTCGCACTGTGTCATCTCAACCCCTAGACATATCTCTCCAAGCTCTACCATACAAACAGACCAATTCCTGAACCAAGCCCAAGCTCCACAAAGCTCAAAAGCCCAATGGACCAATTCTGTCTTCTGGAGACAGAGTTCGGGCCGAACTCTGCCTCCACACAGAGTTCGGGCCGAACTCTGTCCCCTGATTTCCAGCATCCTGATTTTTAGGGCCTGCTTGCTACAAGCTGTCCAACGTTCAAAAATTTGAATTCTTGGGACAGAATTCTGGCCGAATTCTGCCTCCCCAGTGTAGTATAAATAGAGCTTGAATTCTTTTATTTCAAATCATCTCTTACCTTCAAATATTCAAGCTTTATAAGATCTACTACTCCAAGCCTGATTCTTCTATATCTCCTAAGCCACAACTCTCCTTAGCCCAAGGTGCTCAGTGTGATATCAGCTAGAAGTTGTGTGCAAGAGTGAAAGAGAAGTCACTTGGACAATTCCAAGTTTTGCCACCTGCGAATCTGTAAGAAGTTGGCGTGCTCTTCTGAGTAAAGGCACGTGGTTGTACTACTATTTCACAAATAGTGGATTGAATCCTGAGCTAGAGTTCTCAGGCCTGGACTAGTCCTCCACGAGGGAAACCAGGTTAAAACTGTTATGTTTGCGTATGCTCTTCATATCTTTATTTACTTTCGCATTTCTCTCTGATTTATTTACTATCTTGATAGTTGTTTTGTGATTGTGATATATAGTTAATTTTATTTGGTGATTATTGACACAAACGCTATTCACCCCCCTCTAGAGTTTCCTACACTTGTGTTTTCATTATGCACGGTTGTTCTCCATCAGATCTGAATCTTGCTTTGAGATTGTTATTCCCGAAACAGATCTTTTGATGGAAAATGGAAATCTCGAACTCTTATTTCCATAGACGAAAAATTCGTTCTCCTAAAAGAGATGAAAACTCGTTCTCAATCGAAGTTGATGCAACGATATGAATGATCGCTCTCAACCGGAGTTGATGCAACGATATGAATAATCGCTCTCAACCGGAGTTGATGCAACGACTTTGCTAGGGTGATAAAGATCATCGTTGCTCAAAGCAAGATTCGTCATATTGTGATCTGCTCCCAGGAACCAGCAAGTTCGAAAGAACTTCTGGAATGCTCGCTGTCACCTCCTTTCACGAACTCGAAGAACTGCTTAGGATTTCAATGGCGGCGGCAGCACTTCTCTCTTCATCTCTTTATTTTGGCGTAAGTCCTTAATGAAGTCACGAAGAGAGTATTTATAGAGAAGGGTCAAAACCCTAATCCCTTTCCTGGCCGTAACTGATTGCGAAAAGATAGCAGCGAATAACGGAATGATTTGAATGAATTAAATTCAAATCCCACAAAGATCGGATCTGATCAATTAACTCAATCTTTCCATAACCGTTCAAATCTTTCAATTAGCCACATCATACGCCACCTGCTCCCCATAGCCACTCAGCCCGTCAACCTGTGCGCGTAGCTGTGAAGCTCGCAGCAGCCCGCATATGCACGCTCAGTGCCCAGTGCCGCAGCCCCGCAGCACCTGTGCGCCCAGCGCCGCAGCACCTGCACGCCGCAGCCCCGCGGCACCTGCGCGCCTGCGCTGCAACTCGCGCAGTGACGAGAGCATCAACTACGTACAATGTGCCTTGTGCCGATGCTAACGTGCTAAGTGCAAAGTGCGCCAACAAAATGCCACTTTACGTCCTTGAGCCCGAGTCTGAGGCTTGGCTCCACAAGAGAATTATTCCATGAGCATGACAAAAAATATTAATGCTTCTTTGTTGGTTTAGCCTTATTTCCACTAGAAAAATGCCCCCACATGGCACCTATGTGCCTCTCCACGATCTCTCAACACAAGCAAAACTTTATATGAGATACCATCCATTTGGTTTTTCCAATGTGGGATATTTTCTAGTTTCTAAAGCAAAACACCAACAAGCAAAAATACCAACAAATATGTGTATAGAAATTATAATTTTTAATATAATTAACTACGATTCCAAATTTTGGATAGATCCATTAAACAATAGAAATATTCCAACCGAATAAACCGTGTCGATTATTCCTTCCGGTTTCGGTTTGGGCTATTTTCAATTTGATTTCGTTTTTGGATTTTAGAATTGTGGTTTTTTCAATTTGTTAGATTTTGACTATTTCGAACTAGGTTGAAACCGAATAAACCACCCCTGCTATTACGCACAATGATGTGTTGTGCTATGTTGTAGAAGAGACACGCGCAGCCCGCAGGATCCAGGCTCGATAGAAGGGTTTATAAACTTAGAATTAAGAATATAATGGTGCTGAGTCTACAAACTCTATATTTGCAGGTGTAGTGATTGCCATGTATCGACTTTCATAAGATCATCATTAGTAGTTGAGACTCTCCGATACAATTTGGGATCCAAAATTTTCAAAAAAAAAAGAAATGTAGAATGAGTTTGATTTGTATGAGAATAGTATGAAATAATAAAGTGAGTTCCGGTCTCAAAAATTGTGTGGTCAAAAATTGATGTAAAAAAATGTAAAATTTAGAATATAGAAAGATGGGCTCCAAATTAGGACTTACTATTCTACAAAATGAGTTCCTACAATCTAGAAGAAATTCGAAGATCCAATCCTTAGCGTACATGGACGGGATGGGACCGAAATTGTAGAAATTGAGACTATGAATGAGACTTACTATTCTACAAAATAAGCTTCAAAATTTTGAATGTAGAAATTGGGTCTGAGGATGAGCCTTACTAAGGATGCTCTAACCAACTCAACTCTCTTAGGGCTCGAATGAAGATTGTATTCCTAAAAATTTATTTTTTTATTCTATTTCCATGGAAAATAAATTCAACAATCTCATACCCTGTCACGCCCCAGCACCGAAATTGTAATGACCCGCTCCGCCCTAGCGGAACGTCGATTCAAACGGCAAGTGCAACGACTCAAACGAGCCGTCGACCCGAAGAGTTGGCATCGACCCGATGAAGTATCGATGCGAATCGATGCAAGACTTACAATGGCTCGTCAAAGATGAATCCAGACTTAGACTATCAAAGACGCGCTCGGAGTATCGCTCGGCCGATGCAAACATTGCTAAGGTGGGTGGCTCCGATGAACCCGTCTTTGCTTAGCCTAGACACATAACAATGCGGACACTATCACGAGAATCGCTAGGCGATAACCCCGCACATGCTAATAAATGACTCAACGCACCTAGCTAAGGGAATAATCCCATCTTGTATGCTTGTATAGAATATGGAAAAGAACATAGAAAATACGAGAACTCTCGCACCGCGCTATATGCTTGTGCTAAGGCACAAGCTTACGTTCAAGTCCCGTATGCGTTCAACAATGAAACAATGAATGGTTTACAACAATAAAACGGAAGACTATCAACATAGTCATTCCGAGTAGAGTATAGCAACATTGAAAGGCTATGGGGCCGATGGGTCGCCAAGGTGACTCCCGTACAAGGAGTTGCGTAATGTATGAATGAAAGAGTAAACGAATAAGTGAATGAATGAATCAACGAATGAATGAACAAGTGAAAGAAAGAATGAATAAAAGATAAGAAGGAGAAATGGTTAGCGGCAGGTATGACGGGCACGTGCAACGGGACTCGCTACCCGCGCTGCACGGACGCCAACCTAGTCGATAACGCATTAAGGCTAAGGGTTAGCCTACGGCTCAGAGACAGCCGTTAAGTTAAAAAGACAAGTTAATACGAAATGGTCGTGGACAAACGGTACGAGCGAGGGATGGCGAATGCTGTGACCGTGAAGAAAAAGGGATTCCGCGGCATGATCAAAGTGTGAAGGACTTGCCGATCCGGACGGAATCAAAGGAAATGGCTTACGTACAGGCCTGAGTGCGGGCTTGGCCACCAGGGGACGTAAGGCCGGGTATTTTAAAAGACTATCAGGGTGTACCAAGCCGCAAGCCATAATAGGTAAGAAATTACCACAGGGGAAAAAGGGTCCAAAATGGCTTGTGGTGCCAGCGACCGGTGCATATAGAGTTAAGTGGGCTTTGCTGGTGGAAATCCACGTGCAAGTCCTTGCATTGAAATCAAAGTAGTTTAAGTTAAATGAACAATCGCCTACTGAACGGCTTGAAATGTATCACACCAAATGATAATGAATACTTCGTACAATGAGTTAGAGAATACGCCTACGACGCGCTAGAAACTGAGGCAGGGACACGCCCTTAACATTGAATGTTTACGTGTGAATTGTTTGACTAACTTGGTTTACTTTGGACAGGGAAGGCCGGACGGTAAGTATGGGTAAGTCATGCATGTATTTCCATGCGACACATGTATTCGACAACACGAGATAGGCTATGAAATATGCCATGAAACTGATCCTAAGGCAAGATTAGAAAGACAATGAATGATAGAGATGCACAAAAGTAAATGGAACGTGTTTGGTAATGATAGCATTGTGGGCGAGCTAGCCTCCCCACCAGTGCATAACAATGTACTGATAACCCCACAGTCTGCTTGCAGGAAGCAGGAAACGTCGGCTGTCACGACCCGTACCCGTTTTTTTTTTAAAACGGATACGAGACGTGTCCAAGCCAGCCTACACCGCAGTGTCGGCGGTAGAACGCTGTCACGGCCATGAAGATCAAAATCACAAACAATACTCATTCACAATATTAATTTAATTTACAAAGATCACAAGATTTATATTTGCAGAAAAATATAAACTTGTACAATGACTACAACTCATCTATCTAACTAGTCTCTAGGCTTTTCGTCTGCAAATACACCCGTCACTCCCCAAGCTAAGTGAATCCGCGGCTAACCTGAAAATGTTGGTTTCCAGTCAGGAATGGAACGAGCACAATTCACTGAATGCAATTTCAAATAAAGAAGATGACTATAAAACAAAGGTTAGACATCAATTATGAGTTTTGAAAATAAACAGAAAATACAGAAAACCAATAGTAAATAAATAGACACAACAGACTTTCTCCAACTGCTAGAAGTACCTTTGATATGTGATCGGTCTCGGGACAATTATGCGACACTGTCTACACTGTCTAAAGTTACACTGTCTACAGTGTCTAAGTTACACTGTCTACACTGTCTAAGTTACACTGTCTACACTGTCTAAGTTACACTGTCTACATTGTATAAAGCTACACTGTCTACAGAAAATATTGCAATAAAGAAACACTGTCTACAAAATAATAATCACGATCTACACAATTTAAATGCAGTAATAATCATGGTCTACACTGTCTACTTTGTAATAAATAAATCACTGTCTATACTTTCTACAAGAAATAAATAGATCACTGTCTACACTGTTTACAAGAAATAATGAATCACTGTCTACACTGTCTACACTGTCTAAGGTCAGATCACACATCGTTGGTACTTCTCATTCCCGACTCAACAATTTTAATAGAAAATAATCACATAACCAATGACCAATCAATAAAATATAGTGAAAATCAATATCAAAATACAGACAATAAACTGTACTCGCCTGTGGTCCTGTGCTGGTGAAACCGATGATCCAAATCACTCAAAATGCCACAATAGTCAAAACCCGTACAACAGTCCCCGAAAGCTGAAATAGACAATACCAATGATCTCAGAATAGTCTAATTAGCTAGGATTGCCTGTCCTTAAGTCCAATTCTGGGCACAGGGGAAAAACGGTAATTTCGGGCCAAAACGGTGTCCGCCGTTGGACCCGCTTTGTACCGAAAAGCGTGCCAGAGTCAACGGTCTCTAAAGTCGTCAAACTACATGTCTACGGATCCAGTTTCCCGTTACGAACCCAACCGTATGTCCAAAGTTTGATTCCGGCGGGCCGTGCACAAAATCGCCCGTTGAGTGGGACCGTGGGACCCGCAAAACGACGATTTTATCAATGGTCTCAGAATCGGACCAAACTTGGCATACAGGACCAGAAAAATGATACGGTTCTGTTGGCACAAGTTTCGTCTCGATCTAACGAGCGTGCACAAAGTAATTGAGAAATTTACAACGTGCATGATACGGTAAATTTTGACGGATACGCATCAAATTCGTCGCACACACGCAACCAATTTGAATTTCGATAAAGCCCATACGACCACGAAACCGTTACGCAGCTTTCGATGCTTTCGTTTCGCGACCACGTCGTCCGGATTGGCGTGACGCA
This sequence comes from Iris pallida, assembly GCA_029216955.1. Lineage (NCBI taxonomy): Eukaryota > Viridiplantae > Streptophyta > Magnoliopsida > Asparagales > Iridaceae > Iris > Iris pallida. Next base: position 27,644,438 of record JANAVB010005597.1, on the reverse strand, counting down.
CGTCGTGTGGAGCGATTTTCTAAGTTTTGAAAACAGATTTTTCTCGAAGTTTACATGTGAATAATTCTCTATACAAAGCAATTCTTTACAGACTTCCTACTGGATTTTTCTAGCCCTATATGTTGTGGTTAACTTCCTTTCAGAAGGTTTGTTGATTCGAAGAATAGTTTGGTGGGAAACACGACGCCAAGTTGGGTGTCGGGGACAGTCTTTAATATTCCAAAATCGAGTTTTTTCCTCGATTTGGAACTAAATTCTCGTCGTATACAAAACAAAACAAAATAATCTAATTGAAGGGGATTAAGGATGGTTATATAGTGAGCGTACCGGAGTTGATGGATCACAAAACGACTGAGCGTGCGTCGAGGACGCACGATACGAAGTCGGCCTCGCGAGACGCTGCTACTGTCCTCCTATTGCCATCCCGCGCACGTGCGCGCGCGCTCTCTGGCCTGGCCGACCGTGGCTCCGGCGTCCTGTGCGGCGGCCAAGGGTGGCGCGCACGCGTGTGGGAGAAGGAGGCGCGGGTGTGGGAGAAGTTTAGGGTTTGAGAGTTTCGGTCTCGTCGGTTACATATATAAGCCTCTGGTGTGTAAAGAGTTGTGAGGAAAAAAGGTCGAGCCTCTGCTGCTTGTGGGGCTCGGGTGGGGTGCTTGACCTTGGGCCGGCTTGGGTTACCAAAGGGTTTGGGTTTGCTTTGGCTGAGAGGAGGGGGTCCCGCTCGGAATGCCTGGGCTGGCTCAGGATGCATGGCTTCTCTTTTCTTTCTTTCCATTACTTTCTATTAGCAATACATACATTATTATATGTATTCACCTAAATACTTATGTATATAAATATACTCTAATGCTTATTTGTATATGAATACACATATATCCATATACAATGTATATTTATATATATTTGCACTATATACATATTTACCTATACGTACACACATATACTATATATATATTATATAAATGCACTCACATATATTTTATATTCATAAAAACTCAATATCATCTATCCATTTTATTTAATGTAGTTACACATCTACATATATGTATATAAATTTGGTCTACAATAAATTAAATCAATAACATCTAAATAGAGTGAGCATATATATTTATATTATATATATATATATGTATTCACATATATAAATCATATATATATATATATATATATATATATATATATATATATATATATATATATATATATATATATATATATATATATATATATATATATATACACATTCATACATATATATAATATATATATATGTATATAACATATGTATACGTATATTTAAATTATGAATATTTATTTACATGTCTATATCATATATATGTCTTGGTATTTATACATATATAAATATCACAAAAAATCCACCTAGACAATAAAATATTCTAACTATAATCAATATTAATAATATATAGGAGTAATAACTACATATTATTTAAATCAAAATAAAAATATTTTGAAACTAAATTTCGGGAAGGGGAGCTACAAATCTACCCACCTTAAAATAATTTCGTCCTCGAAATTCTAATCCATAATTATTTCTAAAAAAAATAAAGTCTACTATTACCTTAATCTCTTCAAATTTAATTCCTCAAAATAGTTTATAGCCCTCTCTAGCCATTTTGTAACTACGAAACTCCGAGGACTTCTACCCACCTTTGGTCACACTACTCCCTTAGAGCTATGTCACCAAAGCTTTTATAATCATCCGACTACTTGCTAAAATTGCTACCAATAGATATCTACTGCTTATGGCCACTATAATCTTCTCCTATCTATCAAACCACCCAAAATCTAACATGCAACGAATTTACCCCAGTAGCTAAGAAATATTGCTAACTTCTAATAAGCGTGACCATTCGTCACTCTGAAATAGGAAGGACAGGAAGATAAGGAAGAATAATCAAGAGCAGTATTGAAGCTTCAAGGGCGGTAGAGGATATCTAATGTTGCAGCTAGAAGGAAATTCATGAACCATTAACTTATTTGCTAGAGTGGGCTACTCGAGCCTAGTCACTTAAAACGAAGAACCCTTCGTCTCTTAGAGTGGCTTGCACTCCGTGCAATATAGAAGTTTCGTTCTCGAAATTCTATCTACAAGGTTCCATATTATAACGGAATTTGAGGAGTCCAGATTGTGATCTTTCCCGTGGTTATTTAAACACACGAGCAAGGAATAAAATACAAAGCAAGATCGTATCGCAACCTCCAGGTAGATGGAATAAGGGTTACGAACGACTTCACATTCTAAGAAAGGGAGACAACAAAATGGGTATAGGGACCTATTTTGTAACGTCCCAGACCCGAAATACGTAGGACTAGGAACATAGACATGCCAGCTGTATTCATACGAAGTATACTCCAATATATGGAAGCCTCGTATAAATACATAAGCTGTAAAATGCAGTAGAACCAATACTAATCTCATCCACACAGAATAAATAAATAAAATATCATATAATGAGAATGAATTTGTCTTGATACAATATGTTGGGCGAAGACAAATCCACTACCAACAAAAATAAGAAAAAGTACATAGAAAATGAAATGAATGGTGAGCGAAGCGAAGACGATCCAAATACAATCATCCTCGAAAAAATAGCGAAGATCACGGCTAGAGCTAAAGCACCTGCGAAAGACAATAGCACACACCTGGCAAGACAACCAGGTCCTCAGAGGGACGTAACAAGACACATAATAGCATGCCATATAAACTGAATAAATATTGCTCAATAAATAAGTCAATCGAATTTATAACATGGTCCAATACGTACCTACTGAACGAGCGTACCATCCTCCCAACCAAACAAGGACAGGAGATGGTAAACTAATTCACGACGATGTATCTTTCCATGCTAAGAATCCGATATGGTATCCGGACCCCAACAAGGTTCAATACCTTCTCATCGAAGTAGTAAGTCACACCTACAACCAAACAAGGACAAGATGTGACAAACTAATCCGCGACAAGTTATTGTTCCAAGTCACGATCAGATACAAGTACTCAAACCAAAAGTACTCGTACCTAACGGATAGGGTAGCCTACCATTCTAAGTGAAATGTTGTTAAGAACAATCCTTCCTACGCATGGGCCCTGGCTGAATAGGATCGACATAGTCCCCTCTTGGGCACCAGAGGCCCCAGCAGGAGGAGCATGGGTCATCAACCCCGTATCTCCAGTGGAGAGTCCGGGTCACAAGGGAAGTGAATCGAAGCCCATACGCTAAGGAATTGTCCTCCCCGCCCAATGCCTACTGTGTTGTATCCACAACACAACCACTATAACCGCTAAGTCAAACTAGCATGCAACCTCTATTAGCGGTTATTCCTATCGCACGGCTTGTACGTACTGGTGGCCAGCCAATCACGTACTTCTGTGTTCTACATACGACACACAACTTCGTGTTTACAACGTGTCAAGGCCAATGAATACGACACACAAGGTGGTCCCTTAAATCTAGGTTTAATTGGTAAGAAAAAAAAAGATACACAGCAGAAAATATAAATGAACAGTTATGCCATGTATCACAGTTTATTTTACATAAAGAAAATAAGTAATGCATGAAATATGAGTTAAAAATAATTAAACAGCTAATGGCAAGGTGTCTTGCCTGATATTGCGTCCGGTGTGCTGCGATGCTCAAGGTGGCACAATCTGCAACTTTGGTGCAACAACTATACATGGTGACCTCGGATGGTGGCACGGACAGTTCCAATGGGTTCGGGACGGTCAAATTAGTTGGGGTGGACACAAGGTAGACTTGAATTGGCGAGGGAATAGGAGTAATGGGATTTAGTTATGGGTGGAAGGATAGTTGAAGGAAATACTATATATAATTTTAGATAAAGCTATTTATAATATCTTCGAAAACTAGTTGGAGTCTTAATTAATTTTTGAAAACAACTAATGTCAAGGAAAAATTATTTTTGGCTAAAACTCTAAGTTTTGCAAAAATAATATTCTAGGTCGAAACGGCATTTTCAAAATATATTTCTAGATAAATACGAAATAATTCTAGAAAATTATTTAAGAATAAAACCTTAGTTTTGTCAAGTTAATACATTAAGAATGATAATATATTTTTATAAAATTTTTACTTAAATACCCTATACATATACAATATAGAAACATACATTAGTCAAATATGTCATGAAGAAAAAAAATCATTTTTACGCTAAAATTACTCTAAGGTCGTAAAAGTATAATTTTTGTAGAAAAAAATCTAAAAATATTGTAGGGCTACTGAGGTTTGTGAAAATTAATATTAGAAAATACTAATAGTCTTTATTTAATAAAATAGATTAAGATAATAATAATACTAATAATAAAAATAAAATCATAATAATAACAGTAATGATAAATAATAAATAACAATAATAATAATAATAAATAATAATAATAATATCAGTAGATAAAATAATAATAAAAATAATAAAAATAATAATATATTAAACAAATAACAAATAACTAAAATACTTAGTAATAGTGAACAGCTTATACAGCTCACAGTGTTTCTTTCATTCGTGCCAAATAAAAAAAGGAGCAGAGGGAGAGAGAGAAAGTAGCTGAGAGAGAGAGGGGTCGACGAGAGAGTGAGGAGAGGGTAGCGGCCGGTCGGGGGAGAGAGGGGCGACGCCGGTGGTTGGTGAAGGGTTCGACGAGCCACTCGGGGCGGCGTTGAGGAGAGGGGAAACGCCGGCGGCTTAGGGCACGGCGACGGACGGGGTTTGAGGCGGGGCCAGGCGGATGGCTGTGCGTGGAGCGGGCGGTTGAGAGTGGGAGGCCAGGCGGGTGGCGGCGATCGACGGCCAGAGGCGAGGGTTTCGGCCGGGGAGGGTCGACTAGGGCGGTCTGGACGCACGCGGAGGGCGCTGCTCCGGCGAGCGGAGGATGGTTTCAGCGAGGCGGAGGGGAACTCGGCGGAGGGCAGAGCTGCGCGTCGAGGGCACGCCGACGGCGGAGCGCTCGTCTGGGTCGAGGTAAGGGTGGTTTATGGGTTTTATTGATTTAGGGTTTTTGTTTTTGGGATCTTGTGGTTTTGGCGGTGGCGCCGACGGCGACGGCCGTGATGGCAGTGGTGGTGTTAAATTTTCCTTTCTCTGTGGGTTTCCTTGGGTCGCCGACGGGTTGTGCCGGTGACAGTGGTGGTGGGTTCTTTGGCGGGGTGTGGCCGGTGGTCCAGGTGGTGGCGACGATGGTTTTTTTGGTCGTGGCGGGGACGACATTTTGGGTGAGGTGCTGGTGTTGGTTGTCGACGACGAGTTTGGTGGTGGCTGGTATTGCTGAGGGTGGTCGGGGGGTTAGTGGTGGCGGCGGTGGCTGTTGTGTGCAGTCGGGGGTGGTCTGTGCCAGGGAGTCGAGATAGGATATTGGCGAGGGTGGTGGTAGTAGTTGAACAACGATCTTGAAACTAGCTTGAGGAATAGCAGTTGAACTTGATCTTGAATATTAAATGAAATTGTGGAATATCCAACTCGGACAACAGCATCAACGCACGACTCGAAATCGGTTGCAAAGGAAGATCGTCAGGTTACGCATATCGTCGATGGTATTGAGGCGTATCAAAGATCGATATGCGATAACTCGGGGGTACTTTGACTCGGCGAATGACGATCGTGCAAATGTCATTGTTCCGTTGGATGCTATACTTGGGATGTTAAAAATGTGTCGAGGAAAAGATAGACTTGGCTCGAAGATTTTCTAGTTGAACGCATGACGGCCAGACTGTCGAATTGATTTGGCTTGGATGAAAATGAGAATGCTTGGATTTGCTTCGTTGACAACCACAACGTTGACGTTCTTGTCTTATGCGAGCGCAACTCCAGCCTCGCTCATGCGTCGCGCCGGATTAGGACGATCACTCCGCGTGAGCGTCGATATGGTGATTCATACGGCGTGAGTGATTGAACTTGGATGGTGCGGCAATTTGATTGCTTTGACTTGTGGTTCGATGCAAAGTTAAACTCGAGAATGAATCTGTGTGTTTGATGATTTAACTTGAGGATTGAGTAGGTCCAATCCGCGTATCGAGAAGGAGTTAGTATAAACTCAAACAAGAGTTACTCTCCGATGAGAATGATTATTCCACGGGAGAGTTGCATGGTGATTCATGAACCACCGTGGATAATCGAACTCGCGTGAGATTGGGACGCAATGTATTGTCGAGTTGGATGACCTCGTGATCGAATACATGAATTGGTTAAAATGGATATGTGAGGTATGTCGATTGGGTGATTTGAATGGATTCGAATATGCGCAACGAATACATTGATGCGAATAGGTGATCGTGCTCGATGTTTAGAAATCTGAGTAACGCAAGCTTGGGTAGAAAATTCTGTACTACCGACTTTGGTTTGACCCTAGGATTGGGGTCAATGTTGGCATTATTGTTGGAGAACTATGATTCCAATCCTGACATTGACTTAGCCTCGAAAAGAAATAGCCTAGCGGATAGGCGGATGACCCTATGCCGAGTGATTGAACTTGTGCGATTGACCTTACAGTATCATCCGGACGGACGATAGACTTGTGGCAGCAAGACTTAGAGTAGGACGGGAAACTGGGAGTGTGCGTGAACGACGATGAGATTGGCCCCAAACGAAGGAAATGATAGGAATGGATGACGCGCAAGTAAAGTTGGGATAACGAATTGAATCATTGATTGAAAGACGTACTCGATGACAGTGTAATATTTGGTCTCGAATCGGATGGGAATTACTTAGACTTGGTCGTCTCCGCTAAGAAAAAATCGTATTGATTTCATTGACAAGAGCGCTTGAGAAGCGAATCGAATCATCTCGAGGACCGAGATAAACGATATGTGATACGCACATGAGTTCGGTTTTAAATCGAAGTTAGCAAAGCGATCGGCAATTCAAAACTATCACGAGTAGCTTGTCCGACTTCGCTAGTCGCTAAGCTTGGTTGAAATGTACGTATTCGAGGGACGCCTTGGATACGTGCATGATCCAAACTCAGCGATATGATGAACTCGAAGGTAGCTGCAAGTGGGTGTTGCGATACGCATGAACGAGCGAGTGAGTTTGCCTCAGCCTACGACTCTCGTGTTTGAGAATTACAACGTACCTCGTGCGACCGTTTCAGTCCCATGATACGTTGAAATAGCAACCAAGTCAAAGAAACACTTGAATTGAATAAGTGCCATCAACTCTAAAATGAATGAAAAGTTATTCATTAAAATCGACCAAACGTATGTGACACTGAACTTGGAAAGGTATCGAGTATAATTCGGCGCCATAGAACGATAGAGTCGTTCGATAGGAATCGTCTAAGAAACACGATGACACGAGTTAAGGAATGGTAGGATGACCTGCACTCAGGAAGTCTCGAGGACGAGACTTGTTTTGAGTGGTGTATTATGTAATGACCCGCTCCGCCCTAGCGGAACGCCGATTCAAACGGCAAGTGCAACGACTCAAACGAGCCGTCGACCCGAAGAGTTGGCATCGACCCGATGAAGTATCGATGCGAATCGATGTAAGACTTACAATGGCTCGTCAAAGATGAATCCAGACTTAGACTATCAAAGGCACGCTCAGAGTATCGCTCGGCCGATGCAAACATCGCTAAGGTGGGTGGCTCCGATGAACCCGTCTTTGCTTAGCCTAGAAACATAACAATACGGACACTATCACGAGAATCGCTAGGCGATAACCCCGCGCATGCTAATAAATGACTCAACGCACCTAGCTAAGGGAATAATCCCATCTTATATGCTTGTATAGAATATAGAAAAGAACATAAAAAATACGAGAACTCTCGCACCGCGCTCTATTCTTGTGCTAAGGCACAAGCTTACGTTCAAGTCCCGTATGCGTTCAACAATGAAACAATGAATGGTTTACAACAATAAAAATAGAAGACTATCAACATAGTCATTCCGAGTAGAGTATAGCAACATTGAAATGCTATGGGGCCGATGGGTCGCCAAGGCGACTCCCGCACAAGGAGTTGCGTAATGTATGAATGAAAGAGTAAACGAATAAGTGAATGAATGAATCAACGAATGAATGAACAAGTGAAAGAAAGAATGAATAAAAGATAAGAAGGAGAAATAGTTAGCGACATGTATGACGGGCACGTGCAACGGGGCTCGCTACCCGCGCTGCACGGACGCCAACCTAGTCGATAACACATTATGGCTAAGGGTTAGCCTACGGCTCAGAGACAGCCGTTAAGTTAAAAGGACAAGTTAATACGAAATGGTCGTAGACAAATGGCACGAGCGAGGGGTGGCAAATGTTGTGACCATGAAGAAAAAGTGATTCCGCGGCATGATCAAAGTGTGAAAGACTTGCTGGTCCGGACGGAATCAAAGGAAATGGCTTACGTACAGGCCTGAGTGCGGGCTTGGCCACCAGGGGACGTAAGGCCGGGTATTTCAAAAGACTATCAGGGTGTACCAAGCCGCACGCCATAATAGGTGAGAAATTACCACAGGAGAAAAAGGGTCCAAAATGGCTTGTGGTGCCAGCGACCGGTACATATAGAGTTAAGTGGGCTTTGCTGGTGGAAATCCACGTGCAAGTCCTTGCATTGAAATCAAAGTAGTCTAAGTTAAATGAACAATCGCCTACTGAACGGCTTGAAATGTATCACACCAAATGATAATGAATACTTCGTACAATGAGTTAGAGAATACGCCTACGACGCGCTAGAAACTGAGGCAGGGACACGCCCTTAACATTGAATGTTTACGTGTGAATTGTTTGACTAACTTGGTTTACTTTGGACAGGGAAGGCCGGACGGTAAGTATGGGTAAGTCATGCATGTATTTCCATACGACACATGTATTCGACAACACGAGATAGGCTATGAAATATGCCATGAAACTGATCCTAAGGCAAGATTAGAAAGACAATGAATGATAGAGATACACAAAAGTAAATGGAACGTGTTTGGTAATGATAGCGTTGTGGGCGAGCTAGCCTCCCCACCAGTGCATAACAATGTACTGATAACCCCACAGTCTGCTTGCAGGATGCAGGAAACGTCGGCGGGTGCGGAGCTTCCATTGAACGTGCTAAGGCGCAGAGCTATCTCTCGAGCCTTGGACCATTACAAGGAGCTGGAGCACCATATACAGGACATGATGTATCGGAACATCGCCATAAATCATTCCATGTTGTAAGCCACTTGGCACACCTTTTATGTTTCAGAGAGAGAGAGAGCTTGAGCGATTTGTACTATCGACCTAGCGCCGCTTGTAAACTTCTTGAATATCAATAAAGAGTTGAATTCGCTTCTACTTGTGTTCATTTACTTTCCGCTGCAAATGGGGACACTCTGTGCGACTCTGTGGCCTAGCTCAAATCGGCCGTTTCTGGATTTAGCCTTGCACGGGCGCAACCTAGGCCCGTGCGGCATCACGCCTTAGCGAGGACGATCGCTCCTGCGGGAGCGGGGCGTGACAGAAATACGGGGACGGACATCGGTTTTAGTGGTGGTGGTCGCCGGAGGCCATGGGAGATGAGAGGGGAGCTTGAGAGAGGTAGAGAGTAGAGAGAGTTCGAGGGAGAGAGAGTGGGTCGGAGAGAGAGAGAGCTGGGGGGTATTCTCCAGAGAGAAAGGAGCGGAAGAAAGAGGGAAAGTAAGGGGGCGGCTGTGTGGGTGAGGAGAGAGGGGAGAGGGAAAGAGAGAGTGAGAGTTAGGGTTTGGTAAAAGGAGGGATAGGTTAGGTTATTTAAATAAATAAATAATAATAATGATATTAGTAATAATAGGAATAGGAATAATCATAACCATGAAGCTAACAATACTAACTCCAATAATAATAATAAAATACCAACTATGAAAATTCAAGTCCTAACAACGAAGCCCAAATCAAGATCCAATATTAATAAAATTTAAATAATACAAAATTTTAAAATTATCAAATACGGTCATATACCTATTTTCAAAATAGGGATTTGACATCCTATCCACCTTACAAAAAAATTGTTCTCAAAATTTCAAAATTATTTAAAATAAGGTTTCAAAACTAGTTTATACATATCACAAAACTCTACCCACCTTACAGAAATCAAGTAATACAACTAGGAATGAACAAAATCTCAATATGAAAACATCAGAGTGAACACTGTCTAGCTACACAATTCAACTCTTAAGGTAAATCCAAAACACCGAAAGAATCTCGAAAATCAAAATCTCACATGCACAAAATATCTCCATAAATCAAAACAGGTACAAAATATCGAAAATAATGTCAGAAACCTGAAATCCCAACTACATGAAAATCCACAAAATCATAAAATCCAGGATATTTGTCTCAAATCGATGACAGTAGTTTCCTTACATCCGATCATAATGGGTGTCACGGTCATTCTCTGCCACGTCATCCGGAATGGCTGCAAAAGATTCACCATGGCACTATAATCAAGCGGCTGCAACTTTCGTTACCACGTCATCAAGGTATACTAGGATCACCCGGTCACTCTTGACAAATACCCAAAATGAATCAAATCCATAACCCAAATGTCCATGTCACTGAAATCACAAAACATCTAACAATATAACAAGGCGGTTCTAGGAAAATAATCAAAATCCAAAAATCCATGTGAATCATAATATACACCAAAATACCTTCAATAATAACCAAAAGATAGTTTTCTAGAAAAATACTCCATATCCAAAAATCCATATCAAAACATATTATATAGAAAGTATATCTACAATCAAAATAATATCTGAAACAGATAATCATGATTACGGAATTGTCCAAAATCAAAGGAGCTGAATTGACACAAGAATATCCACTGGATACTCAACAATTGTTAAAATATCCAATCTCAGAGTCCTGACAAAATTTTTCTTCCACAACAATCAAGCCAACGTTCAAAGAGGACGATAATGATACTAAGTCAACATAAAGTCAACGCACGAAGGAAATAACAAAAAATCAACCAAGACGAAACACCGATAGAGAGTACTGTAAGCCCCTGTTATTTATATATTTTAAATTAAGGTTTTTTAAACACAAATAACATTTTTAGCCTTAAAATAATTTATTATGATTATTAGGAATTTTCTAGAATTTTTAAATAATTTTTAAAGGCTAAAATATCATTTTACAATTTTTAAAATTAGTTTTATAATTATTTAAATTATTTTAAGTCAGATTGCAATTTTTGAATTGTCTGTACAAATTTAATTTGCACAGAACACTGCGGGGGGTATTTCTACAAATTTGGAATTTGCACATAGTTAAGGCGGTGGGGTATTTTGTAAATTACGAAAAGGCGAGGGTTTTTCTGTAAAATGGCCGTGACCACCGCTGTAGCCTTGTCGTCTTCTCCGTCGATTAGCCGTAACCCTAACCCTAAATCCCTAATCGAAACCCTAATCTAATCCCCAAATCCTAGCCTATAAAATGCCCCCGACCGAAACCCTAACTTCATTCCTCTCCCCGACCACCCGAGCCACTGCCCTAGCTCATCTTCTCCGTCGAAGTTCGTCGAAAACCTAGATCTAAGTTTTCTGCCGCCACAGCCCACTTCCCGACGAGCCACCACCACCAAAACATTCGCCTCGACGAGACGAACGTGTCCCTATTTTTTTCGACGCACCCCGACGCTTCCTCCGTCGTACAGCAGCCCCAACAACCCCCGTTGGTCGGACACGTACGTGTTATTCCTTCCCTGCTACGTATCCGTGTCTCGCTTTCACGTAGCAGAGTCGCCGTGTGTCGAGGAGTGTCGTGATAACCTTGGACACGGGAGATTCGTGTCAGATTCGTGTCAATCACGATGGATACAAGACTCAGTATCGGATTCATTGCTCGTGTCCCTAACTGACCGGACACGAGTTTTATTTTAATGGGTTTCGGGTTTGTTTTAAATGTTAATGGGTTAAACCCGTTTAACTAACGGGTTTACTGTGTTTATTGGGTTTACGGGTCTACTGTTCTTACGGGTATTGGGCTCGGCCCAACGGGTTTGGGCTGAGTTTTAATATATATATATATATATATATATATATATATATATATATATATATATATACCATATTCTGAGTTGGAAAAAAAAGAAGAAAAAAAAAGAATATATATATATATATTGTTGGCCCATTCCATGGTCACACTCGATTTTGATAATCAACACACACTGTAGTCAATACACAAAATATAGAAAATGCTGCTAATCATTTCAGGATTCATGAAATCATATTCAACGGACGATGTACCACATCAATCAAAGCGTCAACATCATCAAATCTTCTGAAGACTCAGTTCTTATTTTTTTATTCTGTATTTTATATTTTATTGAGTCTAGGAATTACTTTGTAAAATCAATTTTGGTAATACTGGCTTAGGGTTAAAACTGTCCTTATTTCAAAAGCTTACTTTTACCATTCGTATTTTCGATTACAAATATTTCAAAAACATATTTCGAAAATAGTCTTTTCAAATGATTTTACAAATAACCAAAACATGTTTGAAAACTGTTTTTACAAAAGAATTTTAAATATCTCCTGACAGAACTCATAGTCGAGTTCGGCCCGAGTTCGGTCCGAACTCTGACCGAGTTCGGTCAGTTTGTATTCAAACTTCTGTTGCCTCCAAATCAGCGAGCAACGTCTCTTTGCGAGATATTTGCACCCGAACTCTGCCCGAGTTCTGCCCGAGTTCGGTTGGTGAAAACACCTATAAATAGAGAAGAACTTTTCGTTTCAAATTATCAATTCATTCTTCATCTTCTCTTCTCTACTACTCAAGTGTTTTCAAACCGATCTAAGATTTTCAAATCTCACCTACACTTCTCTTAGCCAAAAGCCAGTACTATCAGAGTTGATTTAGAGTCTTTTGGTTACTTAAGAGTTGTAAAGAGGTCGTTCAAGTTTCAACAACTTTTCTGTTGTGGAGCTGGTCGTGCGCTCGTCACCAAGCACGGTGTTGTGAAGCTGGTCGTGCGCTTGTCACCAAGCACGGTGTTGTAAGAGATTGCAAGCTCTCAGTTAAAGCTTGTGCCATAGTGGATTAACATCGAGCAAGAGTACTCGAGACTGAATTAGTCCTCTCAGAGGGATACCAGTATACATCGCTGTGTCACTGAGTTTGAATTCTCTATCTTTATTTACTGTCTCTTACATATCTGCCATAGTTTAATTTTTAATTGGGGATTATTTTTTCGCTGCACACACGCACTCTATTCACCTCCCCTCTAGAGGTGCTCAACGATCCTACAATTGGTATCAGAGCAGGTTATATTCTTATATAATATACCCTAGAGAAAATATATATGACAGTCGTGAAATCTATATTCAACGGTGAAGGGCAATCCACAAATAGACCTCCCCTATTTGATGGAACAAATTACACGTACTGGAAAACACGAATGACTTTCTTTCTTAAATCTCTAGATTTTGATCTTTGGTCAATAGTCATTGATGGGTATAAGAAACCACCACCTACAGTGGTTGAAGGTATTCTTATGGAAAAGCCGCATGATAAGTACACCGATGCTGAAAAAGCAAAGGCTAGTCTTGATGCTCGAGCCATCAATGCACTATTCTGTGCAATTGACAAAACCGAGTTCAACAGAGTTTCAACTTGCAAGACGTCTCACGAAATTTGGAAACTCCTTGAGGTTACCCATGAAGGGACTTCCCAAGTGAAAGAATCTAAAATTAGTAGACTGACTCAGGAATATGAATCTTTTAAGATGAAACCCGGTGAGTCAATTACACAGATGTTTACTCGTTTCCTTGATATAACTAATCCTTTGCAATCTCTTGGTAAGGATTACAGCAATCACGAGAAGATTAGAAAAGTGCTGCGGGCTCTAACAAAGAACTGGAATCCAAAAGCCACAGCAATTATTGAAGGAAACGACCTCACCACAATGTCGTTGGAAACTTTGATGGGCAAGCTCATGACCCATGAACTCGACTTGAAAGATTTTGAAGAAGCAACACCAAAGGAGAAAACTATTGCCTTCAAAGCTCATGCAAGAAAGCCGACATACAACGATTCCGATGAAGAATCCTCAAGTGGTGATGAACAAGCCCTACTTGTGAAAAACTTCAGGAAGTACCTAAAGTTTACAAGCAGAAAGAAGAAAGATGTCCAAGAAAGCAATGAAGATGAAACCATATGCTTTGGATGTAAGAAGTCAGGGCACATGAAGAAGGACTGTCCAACCACCAAGAAGAGCAGTCCATATGACAGATCAAGATCAAGCAGAAAAGCTACAACTGGTCGAAAGTATGCCAACACAAGCATCTGGCATGAAAGTGATGCCAGTGATTCTGAAGAAGAGGATAGACCCTGCGGCAATGCAAATGTCTGTCTTATGGCATTTGATAAGGTATCTTCAAACCCTCTATATGAGGACTTTACTTTCGATGAGTTAGAAAATACCTTCAGCGATTTACTTGAAGAACACAAAAATGTGCTTGACAAGTATAAGCAATCTCGAAAAGAGATTAAGGCATACACAACCGAGTTAGCTAGACTGTCCAATCTTATTCAAGATATTAAAGAGACGTCTACTACCGGTAACACGGAAGAGATAGCCAAACTCAAGGTAGACTATCATGAGGCTATCCTCACTATTCAAAAGAAAGAAAGAGATTATGGTAAGATACAAAAACTGTATGACACAGAGAAGAGGATGCACTTAGTAACAGAACAGAGACTCTCAGTTATGACTGCTAAATATGAAGAGTCTATTGCGATTTCTAAAAAGTTAGAAATCAAGTTAGGCAAACAGGAAATACCTGTGACACAGCCTAATTTTAGTCCTAATGCAAAGCATACACCTAAGAGGACTAAAAACAAGAAAGCACAGAAGAAACACGAGTATCATCATGCTTTCACTTATAGGTTCTCCAAGAAACCAAACAAGCATGTGAACACAGTTTCAGCCACATCTGGTTCTAAACTGACTTACACTTATTGTGGTACACACGGACACATATCACAGTATTGTTTAGCAAGAAAGCTTGTTGACAATCACACTTTAGTCTAGAGACCTAAAGCTAATCAGTATGGACCCTTCAAAAAATGGGTACCAAAGGATTCATCTACTTGTTTTGTAGGTGGACCCTCAACCCTCTCATGCTAAGAGCAAATGGATCCTCGATAGCAGATGTTCGCGACACATGACTGGTGATGCATCCTTATTCGCTACGCTATCGATGAAGAAAGAAGGATACGTCTCCTTCGGAAATAACTTGAGAGGTGATATTATAGGTAATGGTACTGTAGGTATTTCTCCTTATCCAATAATAAAGGATGTTTGTCTAGTAACTGAATTGAAACATAACCTATTGAGCATAAGTCATTTGGCAGATAATGGTTATGGTATCAATTTTGTAAAAGATAAATGTACCATATATGATATGTCATCTGGTGATCCCGTATATAAAGGGATTAGAGAAGACAACATTTATGTTTTCTTTTTGGAGAATACTAATAATGCAGGAAGGTGCCTAGTAGCCAATCAAGATGAAAGCTGGCTATGGCACATGAGACTAGGACATGCAAATATGGATACTATCTCACGATTAAATACAAAAAAGTTGGTAAAAGGACTCCCTGAAATTTCATTCAAGAGAGATATGGTATGTGCTGATTGTGAAAAGAACAAAGCACATAGGTCTACATTTAAATCCATCAACGCTGTAAGTACTTCGAGACCTTTGCAGTTGATTCATATGGATTTATTTGGTCCTAGTAGAGTCGCTAGTCTTGGCGGTAAACTCTATGCTTTTGTTATTGTTGATGATTTCTCTCGATTTACTTGGGTTTACTTTTTATCAAACAAAAGTGATGCTATTTTTAAATTTCAGATATTTTGTAAAAAGGTACAAAACGAAAAAGGTTTCATGATTACTCGTATCCGAAGTGATCATGGTGGCAAATTCGAAAATTCCGATTTCAAAAAGTTTTGTGATGATAGTGGATATTACCACGAATTTTCTTGTCCTAGAACTCCCCAACAGAATGGTATTGTGGAGCGGAAGAACCGAACTCTAAGCGAAATGGCTAGAGTCATGCTTAATCAGCATAATCTTCCTAAATATTTTTGGGCAGAAGCTGTTAGTACAGCCTGTCATATTTTAAATAGGGTGTTAATTCGACCAATCTCGAAGAAAACACCATATGAGCTTTGGTTTGGAAGAATTCCAAACATTTCTTATTTTAAAGTTTTTGGTTGTCGCTGTTTCATCCTGAACACCAAGGATAACTTGGGAAAGTTCGACTCCAAAGCAGATGACGGGATATTTTTCGGATATGCTGCTAAGAGTAAGGGATATAGAATTTTTAATAAAAGATCTATGATTGTTGAAGAGAGTATTAATGTTACCTTTGATGAGTTGAATAGTCACAGATCTAGCGACAGTGATGATGAAGATGCACCTAAAAAGACTAAGAAGAGTTCTGAGAAAGATCCTACCCAAGAGGCAAGAACTGATAAAAGTTCCGAAGATGCTGGAACTGAGAAGAGCCTTGTGAAAGGTATGGCCCAAAGATTTGAATCATTGAGATTCAAGCTAGATCATCCAGAAACTCTCATTATAGGTGATGTAACCAAAGGTGTAAGTACACGTTCATCCCTTAAAGATTCTGAAGTAGCAGCTAATGTAGCTTTTATTTCACAAATAGAACCTAAAAATGTTGATGAAGCTTTCTCTGATGAATTTTGGATTTCTGCCATGCAAGAGGAACTTAATCAATTTGAGAGAAACCAAGTTTGGGAACTCGTTCCTAAACCTATTGGTCAATCGATAATTGGTACCAAATGGGTGTTCCGAAATAAACTAAGTGAAGATGGACAAGTTCTACGCAACAAAGCACGTCTAGTTGCACAAGGTTATAATCAAGAAGAAGGAATTGATTATGATGAGACCTATGCTCCTGTTGCTAGACTAGAAGCCATCCACATGTTTTGTGCATTTGCATGTTTTAATGATTTCAAACTTTTTCAAATGGACGTAAAAAGCGCATTTTTAAATGGTTTTTTAAAAGAAGAGGTTTTTGTGAAACAACCCCCTGGTTTTGAAGATTTTTAAAAACCTGATCACGTCTTCAAGCTTAAGAAAGCACTTTATGGACTCAAACAAGCACCTCGTGCTTGGTATGAACGTCTAAGTGCCTTCTTACTTGAAAATGGATTTTTAAAAGGCAAGATTGATACTACTTTATTTATTAAATTCATGAATGATGACATTCTTCTAGTGCAAATCTATGTAGATGACATTATATTTGGTTCTACTAATGAACAACTCTGTCAAGATTTTGTCACGTGTATGCAGAGTGAGTTTGAGATGAGTATGATGGGAGAGCTGAACTTCTTCCTAGGACTGCAAATCAAGCAACACTCGAACGGAACATTCATCAACCAAGCCAAGTACACGAAGGACATACTGAAAAAGTACGACTTCGAGAATGTAAAGCCAATCGGGACTCCTATGGCTACATCTACAAAACTTGATGCTGATGAAAGTGGCAAACCTGTCGATCAGCGTAAGTATCGAGGTATGATTGGTAGTTTATTATATTTAACTGCTAGTCGCCCTGATATTATGTTTGGCATTTGCATATGTGCACGTTATCAGGCAAACCCTAAGGAATCACATCTTAGTGCTGTTAAGCGTATCTTCAGATACCTTAAAGGAACTTCTACAGTTGGCTTATGGTATCCCAAAACCAAATCCTTTGACCTTATAGGTTACTCGGATGCGGATTTTGCTGGATGCAAAGTGGACCGTAAAAGTACCAGTGGCACATGTCATTTCTTGGGAAAAGCCTTAGTCTCTTGGTTTAGCAAGAAATAAAATTCAGTAGCATTATCAACAACTGAGGCTGAGTATATCGCCGCAGGACGTTGTTGTGCTCAGATTTTGTGGATGAAACAAACCTTAGAGGACTACAATCTGCACTATACAAATGTTCCTATTTATTGTGATAACACTAGTGCAATTAATCTGACTAAGAACCCTGTTTGTCATTCACGCACAAAACACATAGAAGTTAGACATCATTTTCTTCGTGATCATCAACTACACGGGGATATTTGCTTAGAATTTATTGATACTGTTCATCAACTAGCAGACATATTCACTAAACCATTGGCTGAAGACCGTTTTAACATCTTAAGGCGTGAGCTCGGCATTCTTGAATTCTCGGACTCATAATGCATATGGTAATTAAAACTGTATTTATGACTTGATAATTTATTATTTAACGAAAATTATTTTTGGGGACAAACTTACAAAGGGTATGTCTGTCACCACGGCTACGGTCGAAGCGAAGCGGTATTTAAGAGTTCCCCGGTGAACCTCCGTTAGCTGGGACAACCCCTATAGTTAACCCGAAAATAACAGCAGTTATTTAATAAACCAGTCAAACGTTATTAATTACAACTTTTATTTACCTGACTGCTTTGACTGTCTCGAGAATGCAAGTGGCCGAACTCGGCCCGAACTCTGACCGAGTTCGGACCGAATTCGGACCGAGTTCGGTCGGCGCTGTGGTAACTTCCAGAACCGAACAGCCGGCCCTAGAGGCTATATAATCCAGCTTTCCTTCCACTTTTTCTTCACACCAAAACATGGAAAGCCTTTCTCTTCTACTAGAAGCCTCTCCTCCTCCATCTTAGCAAGGGTTTAACGAGTTCCAGTGGGCGGTCATCTTCCTTCTTCTTCCTTTTCTTTGAAGGTATTTTCTATCCATCTCCTCATGGCCCCCAAACGTCAAAGAGGAAACTCTTCCCAAGGTGCTTTCTCATCCTCTGACTATACCCCTGCTAGTCTCTTTAGTCCAGTTAGACCTAGAGATCCTGAAGATTACGATTCTACTTTGTTTTCCGACAAAGACTTCTCGGATCTCTGGTTTGATTCCTTCTCTAGTCGTCGTATTTTCTCTGGAGCCTTCGTTAACTTTACTACTTTCTTTGAATATGCTCCAATCTTTGACCAACTTGGATACCGCGATTTCTTCGAGGTCCAAGAGAGCATTTATGACAACGCCGTTCGCATGTTTTACTGCAATCTGCAGGTAAAACCTAACGGTAATTTCTATTCTTGCATTGCTGGGCAAGAGTTAGAATTTAGCGCCACTGATATCAGCGAATATTTTCATATTCCTGATCTTGGTGATGCATTAGTTGACATCTACCACATTCAGTTTCCTACCGATGTCACTTTGGCTTCCTTTAGGGAATTAATTTGTCACCCTAATCCTCCTCCCCGGAGAATCTTTTCTAAACATCTGAACTAAACTTTTTATGAACTTCATCGTATGGTATTTTCTGCTCTTCTTCCGAAGAAAGGATCTACAGATGAAGTTACCTTTTTGGAACTTTCTGCTCTATATCACATCCACTTTGGCATTCCTTTCTCCGTTCCCAAAACCATGATGAACTGGATGCTTAACTGCAAAAATGCAGGCAGGAATCTAGTTTATCCGATGCACCTTGCTTCGATCTTTCGACGTTTCGAGATTGATCTTGAGACGTGTGCCATCTCCTCTCCACCTGTTGAGCTGACTCGTTCTCGTCGATTCCCTGCACCTCCTGGAGCTGCTCCTGCTCCAGCTGCTGATGCTGAGGCCCCTGCAGCTGATGCTCATCCTGCTCCGGCCCCTGCCCCAGGATTCGATCAGACTTTCTTCCAGCGTTTCGATGATTTTGTTGCGGTCTCTACGCAACGTCATCAGGACTCAGAGTTCAGGCACATTTCTCAGGCCCAGGTGCTGAGAAATAGTATTGCTGACCTTCACTATAGCCTGGCTCAGGATCCAGTCCATCCGGTCACCATCCTTCCTCACCCGGCTTTCCCTGGTCCTCGATTTACTGATGAGATTACTTTTCAGTATTTCGACCCGACCACAGCATACTTCCCTCATGATCCTCCAGGTGCGGACGACGCCACGATGTGACGTGGATTCAGCCATGGGATAGTAGATTTTTTATTAGTTGATGCAGTTGATGTAGTAGTTTTATTTCATTTCATGTCTAAACTGTTTAGTTAGACATTATCAGTTGTACTTTTTTTTTGATTTCTAGTGGAAACTTCTATGATATTTCACTTTATTATGAGATAGTTCATTTTATTCCAGTTGTTTCCATATATATCTATGCTGTGATTATTTTTTTTGCTTCACTTTGTCTTGTCTTTTATTGTTGGCTTCACAATTTACGGGGGAGCCTATTCATTTTACTACTTGACAAAGGGGAAGAAAAAGAGTATACCAAAGCAAGCGAGGACATATCCAAAAACAAAAATCCAAACAACATATTTTTGTTTTAGGTATTTTTTTATATTTTGTTCTACTTGATATAAATATATTTTGGTATAGACTCAAGTTTGTCAATTATCAAAATGGGGGAGATTGTTGGCCCATTCCATGGTCACACTCGATTTTGATAATCAACACACACTGTAGTCAATACACAAAATATAGAAAATGCTGCTAATCATTTCAGGATTCATGAAATCATATTCAACGGACGATGTACCACATCAATCAAAGCGTCAACATCATCAAATCTTCTGAAGACTCAGTTCTTATTTTTTATTCTGTATTTTATATTTTATTGAGTCTAGGAATTACTTTGTAAAATCAATTTTGGTAATACTGGCTTAGGGTTAAAACTGTCCTTATTTCAAAAGCTTACTTTTACCATTCGTATTTTCGATTACAAATATTTCAAAAACATATTTCGAAAATAGTCTTTTCAAATGATTTTACAAATAACCAAAACATGTTTGAAAACTGTTTTTACAAAAGAATTTTAAATATCTCCTGACAGAACTCATAGCCGAGTTCGGCCCGAGTTCGGTCCGAACTCTGACCGAGTTCGGTCAGTTTGTATTCAAACTTCTGTTGCCTCCAAATCAGCGAGCAACGTCTCTTTGCGAGATATTTGCACCCGAACTCTGCCCGAGTTCTGCCCGAGTTCGGTTGGTGAAAACACCTATAAATAGAGAAGAACTTTTCGTTTCAAATCATCAATTCATTCTTCATCTTCTCTTCTCTACTACTCAAGTGTTTTCAAAACGATCTAAGATTTTCAAATCTCACCTACACTTCTCTTAGCCAAAAGCCAGTACTATCAGAGTTGATTTAGAGTCTTTTGGTTACTCAAGAGTTGTAAAGAGGTCGTTCAAGTTTCAACAACTTTTCTGTTGTGGAGCTGGTCGTGCGCTCGTCACCAAGCACGGTGTTGTGAAGCTGGTCGTGCGCTTGTCACCAAGCACGGTGTTGTAAGAGATTGCAAGCTCTCAGTTAAAGCTTGTGCCATAGTGGATTAACATCGAGCAAGAGTACTCGAGACTGGATTAGTCCTCTCAGAGGGATACCAGTATACATCGCTGTGTCACTGAGTTTGAATTCTCTATCTTTATTTACTGTCTCTTACATATCTGCCATAGTTTAATTTTTAATTGGGGATTATTTTTCCGCTGCACACACGCACTCTATTCACCCCCCCCCCCCTCTAGAGGTGCTCAACGATCCTACACATATATATATATATATATATATATATATATATATATATATATATATATATATATATATTTATACTATTTAATGTATATGTACTTCTATGTATATGTATAAATGGTGCTATATTTTGATATATATAAATTTACATGTTGTTTTATTATCAGTAAATATTAGGGTTATGTATATTTTACTATTTTAAAATATTATTATATTATTTTATTATGCACATATGTTTATATATTTAATTTCGTATTTTTATGTATTCTGTGAATTATGGCCATTTGAGTCCAGACCTAGCGTGGGTTTTGTGGACTTAAATGAGTCTAAGTACATTCAAGGTATATACGAGTCATATCGGACTTGATTCATGGCTTTGGGTCCCGTATCTGGACTTCGGTTCAATTTCGTATACGTGGATAAATATATTAAATAATTATTTTTAGAAACTGTACCTTGTTGTATTTGAATTTTTAGACAGTATATAAATGCTGTAAAAATTTGGAAAAAATATTATTTAAATACTATGTTAATTTAGCTAATTTAATATAATTTTTCCAGGATTTAATTTATAGTCTTGCCATTTTATAAAAATAGGAAAACAAAACTCATTTTCAAAGTACTTATGTTTACTGATTTTTAATAAATATCTATAGTAGTTTATAAATTCCATAAAAATTAGTATAAATTTCTATAATTAACAATGATCATTTTGGTATGTTATTTTATATATATTGGATCTTTTTACCTATCTTAATAATTGTTGGAATACAGTGTACAGTCTGATTTATTAATTAAATAATTATGTCTTGTGAAGTTATGTGTGTTTTTGAGATATTTTTAGTATTGGGACCTTACCCTACCTTAGTATAGAGACCCTAACAAGTTGATTTAGATATTGTGTCACCCCACATTGGTCTCCTATGCTAAAGTCATCATTTGGCTAGGTGTCCAGTTAGAAAGTCGTGTCACACCACTAGTGTCCTAGTATTGAGCTTAGTATAAAAACTAAGATTGTATACCATTTTTGACAGTGACATGACACCGGATATCTATAGCTTCGTATTCATACCCTTACTTTGCACGAGGCAAGTTTTCTCTACAAACTTTACTTACTGCATATAATGAATTGCGTATGAACTATGTTAATACAGTTACTTAAATGGAAAATGATCATATCTTACACGTTTCTATGTACCCACCGTATGTTTCACATGCTTAAAACTGTTCTTGTATTTCTCACATGTTATAACTTGGGTTATGGAAAAACTGATAGCTGAGTACGTGATCATGCCCCCCTTCTCCCGTACGTATGTACCGAGCAAGGTCGTATTATGCATACCTTATCGTAGGCCGTTATCCCGCATTCTGTATGTATGTACACCTATGCTTGTTGACTTGTACGTACGTACATTTTATTACATGTAGACTTGTACACCGGTACATTTTATACCTATTGACGATCACGTGCTTGTTCCAGTTTTAAACATTACATGTACATCTGTCGCCATGACAAATGTATCTTCTACATGATAGATTGTGATATGCCATGATTCCTGTTTATTACACATCTGTTCATTTTATGCTCCGTATATTTAGTTTTTAGAATCAGTACTTGCTCCCTTCGTGACAGAAAACGTTGCATGTATACTTACCGAGGAGGAGGTGCTATGTGATTTCTATTATGGGGTCACCATTGAGGATCAGGCTTTAGCCCACGAGGATGTACCTACGGAAAAACTCGTCTAGTTTGTTATTTTAGTTGCTCTGAACTTTGAGAGCAGGACTGTTTAGACTATATATTTTGTTACTGGACCTGTATCCAGTTTTACATTTTGGCCATGTATCTTTAAACGTATTCGTATATTAGATGTTGTGTTGTGATGATTTCTTCAATATGACAAATGGAACTGTTAGCACACTTTGATCTTTTACTGTTTACTTTTAAAAGAACAGCTTACTACGCTATAACTCAAGCGTAGGCTAGACATGCCTCAATCCGTCCCAACAATTTAGGTAGCGGGTCGTGACAAGTACAGAACCCCAGATAAATAACAAGTAACCCAATGATAAGACAAGACATCGTCTTATCTGATAAAATGATCAACATGGCCAGCAACAAGACCATGTGTCTCAAAACAAGGAATAAAGGTAGATATCAACGAATAAGACATGGCCAAGCAAGATAGGTCCAGGTAGAGACAAGAACCAGTTCACAAGATCAAGGGAGCGAAGGACAAGTGTAACAAGTAAAAATACCAAGAAATAGTGGACTGAGATCAATAATCATGTGATATCCAACAATATCTCAAAACGAGATCTTCATGGGCCACCACTAAAATCGTGTCACTCTCCAGTACCGAAATACGGGAACGGACGTCGGTTTTAGTGGTGGTGGTCGCCGGAGGCCATGGGAGAGGAGAGGGGAGCTTGAGAGAGGGAGAGAGTAGAAAGAGTTTAAGGGAGAGAGAGTGGGTCGGGAGAGAGCTGAGAGGGGGGGGGGTATTCTCCAGAGAGAAAGGAGTGGAAGAAAGAGGGAAAGTAAGGGGGCGACTGTGTGGGTGAGAGGAGAGAGGGGAGAGGGAAAGAGAGAGTGAGAGTTAGGATTTGGTAAGGGAAGAGGTAGGTTAGGTTATTTAAATAAATAAATAATAATAATGATATTAGCAATAATAGGAATAGGAATAATCATAACCATGAAGCTAACAATACTAACTCCAATAATAATAATAAAATACCAACTATGAAAATTCAAGTCCTAACAAGAGAAGCCCAAATCAAGATCCAATATTAATAAAATTTAAATAATACAAAATTTTAAAATTACCAAAATACCAAATACGGTCATATACCTATTTTCAAAATAGGGATTTGACATACCCATGTTTGGTTAGGTTTGAAACATGTAGTAAAAAAAAAAAAATTGTTTCCATTCCCATGTTTGGTTCACACATGGATAATAATCTTAATTTGTTTAGTTTTCTACAAATAATTTTTCATTAATTATATGATGCTACTATTACCTAAATTCACATATTTTGGATAGAAGTTAAAATTTTGAAAGTAAATGGAGGGTATTACAGTCCAAAGTCCAAACAAAATATCCAAACAATATTCATAGGAAAGCAAATTATTTCCAATTGGGGGACTTGTGAATAGCTTTTCCACATCAATAGGAATATGAAGTCCCTTGTATGTCCCCCTATTTTCAATCCTTGACATAACAAACATGGGTAGAAAATTCAAAACCCATTCACAAGTCTCAAAAGCTTGAAGCAAATGCCTCCTTATGGTCTGCATGGATTGAGGGTTAATAGAGTTAAATGAGGAGAAATAAAAATTATGTTTGGGAGGAGGTTATAGAGGGTTAAGTGAGAATTTGTTTAATCATATTGTCTATTTTTTTAACTCCCAAATCTGAGGGTTAACGAAGGAGATTGAAGGATTTTTTTTTTAGCTATTGCTACTGGGGTTTTTCGAGCTCCGCTAGCGCCTATGTATGAAATAAATACTCTTATAACCAATAAGAAACTAATAAGGGATTGTGAATACAAACATGAATGAAGGCTGCCACGTACCGTTATAGTTCATGTCTTTCTGCTCAAAGACGGCCCAGATCCTAATATTTGATATTATGGCCTCCATAGGTCTCCAAATCGGTAATAGATTTGGACATCAACACTGAATATGAGATCCAAATTCTAATGTTAAACATTATGGAGATCCAAATCCTAATAATAAATTTTATATGAGACCCTATTACTAAATAACCCTTATTTGTATATTAACAGGTTCTAGTAGAAACCAAGGTACTAAGGCCTCATTTGGTTCACGAATTTAAAAAATCAGAAAAGATAACTTGTTCGTTTCCTTTGTTTGGTAGCCACTAGCCACAAACTTGTAAAGAATTTTTCCGACATTCAGAAAAAATATGAGAAAAAAATGGTTCCTCTCATAACCCATATGATTCATTTTTCTCCTTATTTTTCAACATTTATTACCAAAAATTATGACAAAAATAGTCTTGAGTTATTGTCTATTTTACCAATTAATTTTTCGTATTATGTTGATATATAATTATGTTGACATCGAATATTATTGGGCACTAATATAATATTTTTTTTTTTCATTTCTTGCACCAAAGAAGATAAATCAAATGGCTTCTCTTAAATATTTTTTTTGTTTTACCAAAGATAGGAAATCAAATTCTATGTTGTATATACATATAAATTATAAACTAGGATCCGATTTAGAACTTTCACAAAATTCAATAAATAGGAAGTCTAGCGTGGACCCGTGCAAATGTTATAAGCGAACTAGCTTGGTCCGGCTAGAATCCGATCAAATCTCTTCTGTGTTGCCGGTCCAAATGTTATAGTCGAGCTACCTTGGTCCGGTTCGAATTTGAACATATATCCTTCAGTGTTTTAAAAACTGGACCGGATCGGCCGGTTGAACCGATCAACCAGTAATTTTTTCGGGCTGATTTAATACCGATCTATTATTTTTTTTTTCTTCTTCCAAAAAACGGTTTCTTTTATGTAACCCGGTCGATCCGGCCGGTTAGACCACTGAACCGTCTGACCCGGTTGAATTTTATACCGGTCTGAACCTGATTTTTCCAATTCAACTTTTTTTTTTTATTAGCTTTTGACTTTTGGTTTGAACTTTACATGCAATAAAAGTTTATATGTATAATTCTTGACTAATTTTAGTATAAATAATATTTGTGTAGTTGTGTCTATGTAATATATTTAAATAAAATATAAATCTATACAATTGGTTCAATCTGAATTAAACCACTGGTTGAACCGGTTTAATCCAATCCAGTGTCTACATTGGATCGTTCTCCGGTCCAATTTTTAAAATATTGATATCCTCTGTGTTGACTTGGTCGGATCCGGTCCGAACCGGCCCAGTTAACATCTTGAGTTGTAAATTTGTAATCGGTACGCCATGGGAACAACAAGGATAATGTGAAATCAAAGATACCATAATTGGTGGCATGCCCTTGCCCAGCAATAAAAAATTAGACAGCTGGACACCGTCCTCACTAAATCAGCCCCACCGCTTGAGTACCACAACCACAATGGGAATAGAATTAGAGGAGACTTGGCCTTCTCATTAATCTAACCGCCTAATTACTAAATTTAAGCCATCTAAAACATGTGCACCTACTGTATACATCTGGTTCTTGTGATTAAGTAAGGAGAGAGATAATTTTTTTGACTTGAGGGACGATCTTGAAATTGAACCGCAGAAAAGTGTAATAGATGTATATAAATTAGGGAACAATGGATTCTAATGATATGTAATGCAGCATGTACAAAATGTTTATGTTACGCCTCGCAAAAAAGAGAGTACATTTTTTCATGTTAACCCAATTAAATTTTTATTTGAAGCACAAATGTATAGTCATGCGTATGTACTGATAGATAAGATATTTAATATTACAATAAAAAGTTGGAAAATTTGAAATATCATTTATGTGATTATGTAGCAAAAATTAATGACCAATTGGGATACTATGGTCACTTTTTAGTTTTCTTGCTCTTTTTGGCTTACTTTTACTTGTTCTTTTCATTATCCAAAATATTTAGTAGGTCTTTTCATGATCAAACAAGTCAAACGATAGATTCAGTAGGTCTGTTTCATGATCAATCATGCCAAAAGGTGAATCCAAACTATAAATTTTACATTGTTCACAAATTAAGATGTGAAATTGATTTGTCCATTGAATAAAAATAAGAATGAATCAAATGAAGTACAATCGGAAGAAATATATTATGCCTAATAGAAGATTTAGTGATGATGGACTCTAACAACATCCTTTTTTTAATGATCTATAGACAAATGAAACAAGCATGCAATTATAAATTTTACAAGAATATCTATTCTACTATATAATAGGAAAACTTAGATGGTGAAACTTTTGAATTCCGAAAATATCCTTACATACTTATACTAATTAAAAATTATTCATTAATTTTAATAAGGACAACTTAGTAATTAGGAAAGCTACCCTTTGGTCTTCTTAAAAAGTCTTCCTAAATTAATTAAAAAATGTTAAAATACGTGCAAGGCACGTGCACATATGCTAGTAGAAAATAAAGTGTAAATGAAGAGAGAGAGAGGAGAGAGAATCACATTGAACTTAGGCCTCGTTTGGTTCGCGGAATCTCCCGGTTGGGAAAGGAAAGTGATTACTTTCCTATGTTTGGGTGCCCAAGGAATTGAGGAGGAAAGGAAAGTAATTCCCAATGGAAGGAAAATTAGGGGGAAAAGTGATTCCATCCATCCAAGGAAGGAATCACTTTCCCACATTGAAGTATTCACTTTCCTTTCCAAATTCCTTGGCATTGCCAAACATCGGAAAGAAAAATCAATAGAAATTAAAGTTTCCCAAAGGAAAGGAAATGACAAGGAATTGATTTCCTTTCCCTTCCATTCCGCGAACCAAACGAGGCCTTATAGAGTCGGTCTTTTTTTTTTTTTTTTTACCTACTAAAACTTGGATATTGTTCACAATTTTATTTAAGAGTCGCACATAAAAATATTTTTTTATGATATAGTTAAAAATAGTTTAAATATTTAAATATATTTGAATTTAGATTCGTTAAAACAATTTTATTTTTTTAATATTTTTCAGTGTAAATTTAAATTCAAATTAGCTTTTAAATATTTTTAAATTTTATTTTGTTATATATATATATATATATATATATATATATATATATATATATATATATATATATATATATATATATATATATATATCGAGTCGTGGTGTACTGGTAACACCACTGTGTACCGGGGGTGAGGGCCGGGTTCGAGCCCTCCCTCCCACGGAGGTGGCTGGGTGGCGGTGGCCACGGCCTCTGGGCCAAGGTCGGATGGAGTCGTCTGTCGGCTTTGATTTTAAAAGAAATATATATATATATATATATATATATATATATATATATATATATATATATATATATATATATATATATATATATATATACAAAAGAAAGTTAGTTTTTTATCGGCAATTTTTTAATAAAATAAATGGTAGATACATATATTGTTTGGATGACTTATTTCTGAACTATTTTTAAGTCGCATTATAAAGAATAGAAATTATTATGAGATGAGAAAAATAAATTAAAAACAAAATTAAATTTAAGTGGGAACATTGTGTGTAAATATTAAACTTAAATTAAAAATAATTTTAGTTTGATACGTGATAAGCTTAGTGAGTGGAACAACGAACATCATCATCAAGTTCAAGTTTTGGTGGGTGAACAAAAATGGTGTCCAAACTTATAAACTGTGGGGAGAGAAGAAAAAGTGAGAGAGAGAGAAGAGAGAGAGAGAGAAACAGAAAGTGTGAGAGAAAGAATCCGACAAGAAGAGAAGAGAACAGAAAGAGAAAAAGGGGCAAGTAGACAAAGGTGGCAGTCGTCGCTTGTCGCCAAAATTTCAAGAGGAGAGAGAGAGAGAATGAGAGTG
Organism: Iris pallida; assembly: GCA_029216955.1. NCBI lineage: Eukaryota > Viridiplantae > Streptophyta > Magnoliopsida > Asparagales > Iridaceae > Iris > Iris pallida. Next base: position 27,615,458 of record JANAVB010005597.1, on the reverse strand, counting down.
AGAGTTAAGTAACAGTGAAAAAGGGAAGAGGAAGTGCTCATCATCTTTGTGTCGAGGAAAAAAAACCACTGATAAAGTTGGGAATGGTAGATCTCTCTCTCTCTCTCTCACTCTCTAATTTTCAATTTTTATTTCTTACTATTTTTGTTTTTGGCGAATTTTGAGTTATATATGGACGGATCTGGAGTTGGAACCGGATTGGGCTCGAAGTCCCCGTTCCCTCGATGGCTTTTGTGTGGAAAGATGACAACTTGTTGAAATTTCTGTGTTTTTTGTGCCAAAAATCGCATGTTGTGGCCACATTCTTGGTTAATATTGGCTAATTTGTTGCTATTTCATCATTTTTAGCTACTTCGGTGGCTGTGTACTAGCCATGAACGTGTCAAAATTGTATCTTTTTTGATTGGTGGGTTTCTCATAAATCCCCAAATTGACTTTAGGACTTCACAATATTGTTTACACAATCATAATTTTGTAAGGTTTCCATCTTCTTCTCCTTTTGTTTGTGACTGATCGATGAGAAAAAAAGCACTGGCACGTATAATTATGACATCAATTATAGATTCACTAGATCAAAATGTAGTCTTTAGTTTAGGTGGTTAGTAGCAACTTTTGCTACTTTACAAGTAGACATCCTGGGGAGACATTGTTTGAAAATATCATATTAGTTCATCTCAGATTTAATTAGTAGGGACTATGAGAGAAATAACCAGTCGAAGCTGCTTTACCGCGTATAAGTACTTTGGTAGTCGAAGCTGCTAACCAGACCACTCACGATGTTGCTAACCTTTTCTACGTTTTACCGTAGAAATTTACTAGCAAGGAAGTTTGGAGACATGGCTCTAGATTTCTCTGTTAATGCTTATATATAGCTATTAATGTGCTGGATTATCAATTATGTGGACATGTCGCAGTTGATTGCACTTGCAGTATTTAGAATATGTGGTTCGTCTTCAAGGTTTTAAATTGTTGGAAAGAGAGAACTAATTTGGTACAAAATGTTTTACAACCGGAATTCTGTCCACTGGTATTGTGGCATCGTGCGTTCTGGACATCAAGGCTGCGTTATCCTAGCAGCACCAATGCGGATTGGTATGATGCAAGTTCCTATGGCCGAAATTCCAGTCTGGGCATGAGTTGTAAAGGCCTGTAAATAGGCAAGTGTATGTTGAGTATTTCTCAACGGGAAGAACCCTAATTTATTGGTGCCTTTTTTTTCTTATTTTTCCTGAACTCTCCTATTTTTAGTCCGTGCATCTGATATAACCAATTTTTTCTGCCATTCTCAGTTATTTTCTTGTGTACGCCTTTGATAATTGGACTTGTTTTGCAGGCAAATGCCTATGTTGCACGGAAACGGATTCGACACAACATGTTCAAACACGACACGGATTCTGCATGGTATCATAGTGTATTTTGGAGTATCTGTGTGTGCCCAATACGTGTCCGACATGATATGACATGGACAAGACATGAATTTTGGAGTGTCGGTGCTTCTTAGCAATAGATTTAGAACTTTTGTTGACATACCCTGTTTTAAAGACAAGCAATACTTGATTAATAAGTAGCATTGTTATGGTATCTATTTACAAAAATATAGGATAAAGGGTTGCACTAACATTTAGAAATCAAGCTTAAGCCAGCCTATGAGATAATTGATGAAATAATAAGAAAAATAATTTTCAACAATCAATTGGTGATATGTCATGGAGGAATCTCTAGGAATTACAGTGGGCATATTTTGAAACTTATGTCCTGAGGGGCCAACTACAAGTAACTGTAACAAAGAAACAAGTAACTAAGAAAAAGATATAATATAAAAAAACAATTTCATAATATACCATTTTTATTCGTAAAGAATATCCATACAGAGTAATATTTTATTAAAGTATTTAGAGGAGTTATTATTGTCTGTGTGTACTTGGTATCTCTTTCTATTCCTTTAGTCCCACATTAGATAGGAACTAAAGAGGAAGTTGACCACCCTTTTAAAATGTATTCACACCACATAATGAATCTATCCTATTGAGTTGAGCTCCATTATCAACATGGTACTGGAACTAGTAACAAAACTAGCTAAAAGAAGAAACCAGAAAAAAATGTGAAATATAATTTTTTTTCTTCTAAATATGGAATTTAGCCCGACGTTCTACTAAAGCCTTGACATAATTGATAATTGAATCAGAAAAAAGCTTTTAGATATATCTCTTTCAAGATAAGCTATCAGTTATGGGCAAGCATCTTATTTCAAAGTTCTGTTTGACAATTTTCATTACAGATTTTTTTTTTTGTTTCGTAGTAACCACAGAAACTGAAAGAGTTAGGTTGGGACAAGCAGTTTACAAAGCATATTATGTACATTTGACTTCTGTTTCCACCAATCCTAGGCATAGTTCAGATATAGGTGACATATATTGAAATTTGAAATTGTTAAGTATACTTATGCTAGAGGTATGACTTCTTTGAGGGCAACATTAGAAAGCAAACTATATTCCCATCATCATAGGCTTGTACAAAATTTCCACTTTAAAGTCCTCACCTTGTTGCAGTAGTTATGGATAAACATGAGAGGAGAGAAGGGTTGATTTCTAAAACAGATATTATAGATAGAAACTGTGATAGATGGAATCTAAGGAGTTAAAATTTGTAGAAGAAAATGGAGTATGTGAAATGTAGCTTTAGGAGAACATCAGGAGGAAATGGAGGAGTATTTCATATTGACGACTAAGAGAAAACTAAGAGATGGACAATGTTGAAAGATCTATCGAAGTTGAGATTAGAATTTTAGAAACTAACGGAGGATGAAGAGTAAGGACAGGAGGAAGTAGGGTTGATCAATCACTTTTAATAATGGCGAGGTTGAAAAGGATACTACACATATAATAAAAGTAGGATGGTTGAAGTTGAGTGGGGAATACAGAATACTTCTGGAGTGCTTTCTAATTGCAGGAAACCCTTGAATTTGAAGGGAAAATTCTATAAGACCAAGAATACTTTGTGGGTCTGAATTCTATCAATTAAGAGCAAGTTAAAAAACAAGTGTATTTTGCAATGAGAATTTTGAGATGGATGTGTGACAATCATTAAAGGACAAGATAGTCAATGAGTGAATTCGTGGCAAGTTGGTGGTGATATTAACTGAGAAGAAGGTGACAGAATTTTTGAGATGGTAGGAGTCTGGACTCTGAACATGTGTAACAAGGAGTGATAGAGGTTTCAGTTTAAAGGAGTTGCTAGAACTAGTAGTAGACCCCTGGACAAACTTGGATTGGATCTCTTACGATGATATGGTATATGCTAAATAGACAGGGATGACTCTTTATAAGGGAAGAATTAAAGTTAAGCAGCCAACCCATAGAACCTAGACGGACTTGGAACCTAGACGGACTTAGATCGAGTTTCTGAAAAGGATATGGTATGTGCTAATGTTAGAGAGGAGATAACCCTTAGAAGGCAGAATAAAAGGGAATGCTTTGTGTAGTCAACCCTTAAATTTTGGATAAGAGGTTTGCTGATGTCTTTGTTAGAGGTTGTGGAACCTTCGAAGCAGTTGGTCTCCTGTAACCCTACATGTTGGGTTATAGTAAAAGACAAAACTTCAAATCCTTAAACATAATGTCGGTTAGCCCAACCAAGATACGAGAGTATAAAAAGGACATAAACAGAAATCAGAGGCCAACTATATGAGCCTATTAATGCTTGGTAAGAATATAAATACTAAGACTTGAGTCCTACGCTACTCATGACTATATATTCCTCCAAAGAGGAATGCATAGGTATGTTCTCTCATCCTAACCCAAACTTTTATTTCTCTCTCAAAGCCTTATCTAACTTAGACATTAGAGAGTTGACCACTAGGACCCCATATCTTGTGTCTCACCTTGCTGCATGTTGTGCCTAAGAGGGACACAAAGTACGTATTTTTCGAGTCCCGTGGAGATGCTCTTTCCTGTGTCAAATGAAGCTTTTTCTTTGCTTATCGGTGTACGTCAACAACCACTAATATGGTTCCAACAGATTAAATCGATATGCGGGAAAAAAACCATAGTCATGCGATAATTTTCCTCGTGCCAAATTTGTTGGAGAAATTCTAACCACTGCTGGTGTTGACCAATAAGGGAAGAAAGAGCTTCGAATGACGGGGGGGGGGGGGGGGGGGGGAGCTTTGACTGACACAAAAGTTCTTTTAGGAGCGCATTTATATTCCCTTAGGCACAACCTACAACAAGGTGAGAGACATCAGGTATGGGTTCCTGGTGGTCACCCCTTCGATGCCTAAGTTAGATAGGACTTTAAGAGAGAAATGAAAGTAAATGTTACGTTAGGATGGGAGAAACTGCGTCAATATTTTCTATTTGGGGGTATATGTAGCTATGGGTGACCCATGGTTCTAGTTTTAGTATTTACATCTAAAGATTTTTTTTTTTTCTTTTTAGATTTTCTCATATCCGTACCAAGCATAATGTGTTTCATATAGTTGGACCTTGGATTCCATTTTAGGTCCTCTTTAATACTCATAGCCTGGTTGGGCGAACCCACATTCTGCTCAGAATTTGGATTTGGCACATTTAGTATACACCAACACCGTGGCCCTATAGTGTTGAATAAACCATATATGGCTTCTTTTTAGATATGGTATGTACCTGAGACTTTAACGTCTGGCTGGCAAAAATGTGAAAATTTGAATAATGTGAGAAGTTGGCTCAACAATAACGGACTCCATTCATTTTGGTAAAATAGAGTACATTATATAGGAGAGTATATTGTTCCCGATCTATTAAGAAGTTGGCTCAGCAATAATAAACATTTCATTTTGGAAAAAAGGAAGTACAATGAATAGGACAGGGTATACCCCTTCCTAGAAGTTTCTCGATGTGGAACGGCTGATCTCTGTAGTATGGTTTAGATAGGTTTCTATTGGTCTTGTTAGAGTGGGTACGCCTGTGAGGGTCAGTTGGGAATCTATGCTTTTGGTGAACACTTTAGTTTTATGTCACTTTCAGGGGATTTTCAACAGTCATTTACAGTAGAGTTTTATTGAAGTGCAAGACTGCTCATCAACTTCTGGAACCTGTTCATATTATTGTATTAGTTAGTTATGACAAATAGAAACTCATTTGCAACATCTGAACTTATTCAGTCTCTAGTTTGACGAGATATTAAACTGATTAAGAATTTTATGTATATTTTAACTTAAGCACATACCTAAGTTGCCTTCTAAAGTATAGCTCTGGTTACAATGTCGTAAGATCAGTTAAATGCATCTAATTGATTTTGACGTCATCATGGTCCAAATGCTTTGTAGCAGTTTCATTTTAAGAATCTCGAGGCTGCCTGGATGTAAATGTGAAACTTATTGCATGTAACATGTTTCAAGTCAAAATCATGTATCAACTTGTTGGATATGGCTCGTGTTCATGAGAAGTTACGAGCAAAGTGGTGGATTCGATAAATTCAAAGGAGCTCGAAAAGGAGTAGAAAGCAGCCTGTATCAGTGCAGTGTCAGCTTGGCGGCATAGGAGCGGCATACTGCCGACACTCTTTAAGGAGCCTATTTGGTCCAACAACTTGCTGGACAAATATAGGGGTTCAAAGCATATCATCGGTATACCGGCGACATACCGATGGTATACATCGGGTCGGGTTCTGTATAGTTCTATGTGCGGTTCAGATTAAAAGCTCTATTTTCGACGATCATGATCGCTCCAAGGTTTTTAAGTTATTGGGGGTTATTTCTATCTCCCCTAAGCCAAAAAGAAGCGAGTTTGAAGCCAACCATTGCTAGAGAGCTAAAGGAAATTTGTAGGGTTTACTAGAGATCCATTAAAGGAATCATCAAGAGAGAAGGAGAGGAGAGGGAATTGCGATATGCGGTATTCGCTTGTAACTCCTTGTAAGGTCTATTTTGTACTTCGATTCAATAAAGTTTTCTCCCCTTGCCCCGTATGACATTGATGGGAAGTGTGCAATTCATCACATTTTCTACTAGTGTCAAATGTTTGGGGTTACAGTTATTTCATATTTGGGTTTCAGTTCTAAAGCATTTCGATCGCATTTTCTAATGGCCTATATTATTTTTTTATTGACAGGTGATAGTCATCTAAAATTCAAGTGACTGCATAATGGGAATTTCTGCCAGGTGGCTGAAATCGTTGGTTGGACTTAAAAAGCAAGAGAAATCACAACAGTTAGAGGATGATGGAAATGTGGGTAAAACTGTCTTATTTGTCCCTTGTATATTATTCCCTAAAAGCCTCTTTTACTTTTGTATTGGAATATCAAAGTCACAATGCGATTAAGCTTCATCCATATGTATTCAAGCATGAGGTCCATGATACTGAAGTCAGTTGACATTTCTTAGGATTGAATAGGCTAGTCCTTTAAGTATTGGGTCATGCTATAACTCAATCGAATCTTTACTGACACATACTGTGAGTCATTGACCCAAAAAAGCATGAAACAAGCACTTTATGTGATCTGCTTGACGATCTTTTTACCAATATGCTTTTAGAATGTGGACAGTTTACGTAAGATTTAACCAATTGTTCTCTATTCTAGTGTCTACTTGAAGGTAACAGTTATGAAAACAATATTTGCTGGAAAGATTAACATCTACTTGAGAGGATTTTCAATAATGAGTCTATTTCGGATTCCATTGAAAGGAGAAGAAACAGACATAAGTTCATCTTATAATTTGTTTATTTAGTAAATGACCGACCTGGCTATAAAACAAGCACTAAATGATCTTTGTATCCTATTCCTACTGGGACTTCCCTGAATTGTGTTGAAATCACATGGTACTTTGTATCCTATTCCTACTGGCTATAAAACAAGCATTAAATGATCTTTCATCCTACCTACTCATTTTTCACTTTTCATGCCTTTTCTGCCAAGGCGATCACCCCAACAACCAGGGTTTTACATTTTCCTGCCTTTATTCATGAGTTTCCTTTCATACCTATCCACTCTCAACTGGAAAGAACTGATACCATGAGTTGCGCGTATGCTGGGTAAGTTGATTCTTATCATTCAATGATTCCCTTCATGTGAAGCTTGTATGCATTTAGTGTATTAAACTACATCGAGATTCTTTGTTGAGAAGGGTTAGGTACATATGTATAGGAGGAGAATCTTCCCCTTATGCAATGTTGGCCTAAAGTAGACTATACATTAAATCTAACACTCCTTTCAAGCTGGATCATATAAAACATGTCCAATTTGTTACATAAATTAGAAATAATAAAGAAACTAGTAGAGCTTAAAACTAGTGGAACCAACAAGAACAACAAATGACAGTAGTAAATGTTACGATGCATGACAAAAAAGTGGAGAGACGTTGCACAAGGACTCACAATTGGATAAAGAGTTGGTATAGTATTGGCTAAGTTCTTGTACTTGTCGACGCCATTCTGATGGGAGAAGGCATGGATGATGACAATGACTTCTTTTTTGAGCATGCAAGGGTTCTCCAAATTAAATGTGGAAAATTAGATCAGAAAGTTTACACTGATGGTACCTTTGGCTGCCAAATTCCAAATCTTATGCTGATGGAGTAACTTCATTGTAAGATAGCTAACATAAAATGGTTGTTTGGGGATGGAGACTAGAAAAAGAGTGGATGTGGGGTGGCAAAAGGATAACCTTTTTGACTAAAATTTATGGTGTCTACAGTGCTGGAAATGTGGAAGTTGATGCTATGTAGCTCAAATGGGTTATGATGCGGTCCAATCCTCCTCCTTAAGGTGGGTTTGCACCGAGACCAACACAGGAAGATAAGCACTGGGAGTGTTCCTATGATGCTTCCTCTGACGATTAAGTCACTGGGAACCCTAGAAAAAACCCTAGAAGCGAGAAGTGATAGAGACTAGAACTAGTATGCGTACTTTGAGAATGTGAGATGCCTTTCTTTTATATGCTAGGGTCGGCATAAATCAGAAAATTCTCCTGACAGGCCATTGGGGGTGGTGGTGGAATTTAGAACATTCACTCCCACAATTGTTTATGAGGGAAGTTTGTCTATCGTACATCCATGGCCCTATGGGGGCATATTGGGATTTGTTCACCTAGGATAAGAGTCGAGGAAACACCCATGTAAGCTTGGAGGAAACTTCATAGCTCCTTCCCTTTGACGCGAGAGGTCTCTAGGAAATATATACACTTGGCATGCAATCCTCGGAGGGGAGAGCAGAATGAGCTGGACCAATGTCTAGTTGGGCCGAGCCCTCAAGTTCTGAGGTGGACCCAATCCAAGGGTAATTGTTACGGATAATCGAGATCATGGGCAAGGACATATGTTTTCTTCCACTAGTTTTAGAGTATTGACATGATGGTACCCCCCCCCCCCCCCCCCCCCCCCCCCCCCCCCCCCCCCAACCCACCCACCTACCAAGACACACACAACACAACCAAAAACCCTAAATAACCGTTAAGGTAACATATAAAATCCCCAAAACACCCCTAACTAGTTTCTGATATACAATACAATGTATACCCAAAATATCATTTCAGAAGGGTCCTTACTGTTTTGTGTAACTGAGCCAACTTGGAAACACCAGATGATTTAATTGGGATTTAAGCAATGTTTGAGATATCAGTTTCATGTCAGTTTAGGTTTTTTGAGATATCGGATATCTGAGATATATTGAAATATCAAATATCAATAAATATATAATATATTATATATACTAAATTTTCTATTAAATTCAAATTTCTAGATGTGATAAATGTTCTAAATGTTAGCTTGCCTCCATGAAGTCGCGTCTCGATATATTGAGAGGGGGGGGGGGGGGGCGTTTCCTTGTGGTCGCGGCTTGATATATATAGATTATAGAGGGAAGGGAGCGCTCACTGAGAGTTAGGTTTAGGGCTTCGGATTTGGAGGGTTTTGGTTAAGGTTTAAATCTTTAACGTGTAGCTTACGACCAAGCACACCCCCACTGAATATTCGAAATTTCAATATATCTCCTCAAATATCATATCGGCCGATATATCGGATTTCATCAATATATCTGCCAAATTTTCTCAAAATGCTATATGCAAATATATAGCGGATATATGTCAGTTAGGGTCTCAATCTCATATATGGGCCGATATGAAATTTGACGATATATATTGAAATTTCAAATATTCAGATATCTATGAGATATATCTGATATCTATAAAACTGGATTCAAAACACCCTAACAGTTATGAGTTCCACCTCTACGAGAACTCAAGTTCAGGATAGTTAACATATTAATTGCAGTCTAATTCATCCTGGATTAAAACTATGAGATTGATATATTTCTCTTGTGCTACAATAAAGATATATTGTAACTACTTAATGTATTTATTGATGCTTTTGTTAATTGATAGTTTGGGCTCATGACTTTTTCTTTAATAACATCGCAGAGAAGGGTTACTGCTAACCGTTTTTGGCATCGGAGAAGGCAGTCTACTGATCTTGACAGCATGATAAGAGAAGACGAGTTTGCTGTTGGAGCAACATCATCAGCAGGCGAAGTTGATATTCAATCAAGCTCTAACACTGCGTCCTTGAGCTCACTGCATGTACAAGTGTCTTACCAGACTGAACAAAATTTGAGAGAAGAATGGGCTGCAACAGTTATTCAAACTGCTTTTCGAGCTTTCCTGGTAAATTACCTTGTCTTTTTCATTGGGAACCAATTTAGTGGTATTCATTAAGAAGCTGTTTTGCATTACTGAAGCTACTCAGACACGGACTTTCAATGACTAAGTTGATGCATAAGACTATTTGTTTACATGTACAACAACAACAAAGCCTCTATCCCAAATTTTTGGGGTTGGCTGTTTGTATCCTTTTCTTCCATTCAGCTCTGGTAAGGGAAATGTCCTCTGTTACACTAACAAAAGGCATATCCTTCAAATCTAAATCCATGTTCCTTTAGGACTACCTCTATTCATAGCAGCTCCATTAACTACTATCTTATCCCTCCTCCTTACTGGAGCATCAATAGGTCTACGTTGCACTTGACGTGTCCAAACTACCTAAGGCGATTTTCTCTCATCTTGTCCTCAATTGGTGCCACTTGTAACTTCCCTCGAATATGCTTATTTCTTAGTCTTGTTAGTCATCCATCTTAGCATTTTCATGTATGCTATACTATTTGTTTACATGTGATTGTTATGTTTATTTTAGAACCATCATGAAGTCTGATTATAGATGCCAGTTATGTTGTGAATTAGTTATGCTTATTGTTACTAAGATCCCTGTGCATTCTATCTTTATAGAGGAGGAACCATCTAAGGAATGATTGAAATATTACCAATTCCTCCCTGACCCACAAGTTGTTCCGCACGTAAGTTAGTATATTGACAAAGGGTGCCTTATCATAGCTCATATTGCCATTTAGAATATGAGTGAAGGATACTTCTAAGTTATAATATGGAAGAAACATCGACTTTCCGATATTTGGAGGTCATCCCATCATCTAGCTTTGTAGGTAGAATTAATGAATCTCCTTTTGTTTCATTTTGTCATCTAATATTTGTTGCACGATGTACTTCTCTTGTATTACCTTATTTATACTTCTCACCTGTTCATTTTTGCACCATCTTCTATTTATGTCTATATTTATAAAAGTAAAAAAGTTAGATGTATTTAAATTGGATAACTGGAAGTTCTATCCCGTCTTTTCAGGCCAGGCGAGCATTGCGAGCATTGAAGGGGCTGGTTAGACTTCAGGCCCTAGTACGGGGCCATGCTGTCAGAAAACAAGCTGCAATAACTCTTCGTTGCATGCAAGCATTGGTAAGAGTTCAGGCCCGTGTCAGAGCGAGGCGAGTTCGAATAGCATTAGAAAGTCAAGTAGGAGAGCAGAAGGCTCAACAACAACTTGTACATGAGGCTCGTTTTCGGGAAACGGAGGTGAGCTACCAGATAGTTCCTGAATGAAACCCATAAAAGGAGTGTGATTCGGTTATAGTTTTGAAAATATTTTTCTTCTCTGAAAGTAAGTTATAAGGATTTTGTTATTTGGTATTCCTGTTTTAGTTGTACATGTTATGTTTCCTCACTTTGTAAGCAGCATGCCTTGTATGTAAGTTTCATGAGTAAGCGTGTAGTGTATCATTTCCCTTGAAATCACCTGGCAACTTATTCAACTTTTCGGTTAACCTGAAAACTATCATACCCCTGAAGAAACAATAGTAAGGATTAGGTTGAGACTATGGCTTTTGCTAGCACAATTTTATCTTCTGATTTGCTTGGCATCAGTTCTTAACTGTTCTAACTTCTAACAGGAACGTCATTAGTAATTTCACAATTGTTAGAGATACTAAGCTACAAGAGAAAATAACAACAGCAAAGCCTTCATCTTCCATTCAACTCTATTAAGGGCCATATCCTCTCACGTTAGCAACAACCGTGTTATCTTCTTATCTTAGGTCTACTCCTAGCTCTAGTAGCTCCTTTGACTAATAGCCTATCACTGTAACCAGTGCATCCATCGGTCTCTGTTGCACACAAGTATTTCTGTTTATGATTATTAAATCTTAGTTTACTATGCTTAGATCCTGTACTTGTACCTGTATTATGTATATACATGGCGGTAACCCTGGTTAAGACTCTATTTTTTCTATATTGTAGGTTGGTTTCCTACTATGCACTGACTTTTTTCAGGCCTTGCTGGAGTTGAAGATATTGTAAATGTAGTTAATTAATAATTTACTAATTAAAAATGGATCAAATGATATTTTCTTCATTGCCTATCATCTAAAATTAATTAGCATGTTGAGCCATTAATTCTTGGTCATGCTCTTGTAGAGTTTTTAAGTGATTGATTATTATTGGAATAGAGACTACATATATATAGGAGAGGCTAGTCTCCTCTCCTATCATTCTAGGCAATGTGGGACTAAAGCCCAATAATACTTAACACATATATCAACACTCCCCCTCAAGATGGACGAAAGATATTCACTAAACCCATCTTGTCACATCCTCTCATCATGCTGATAGAAGTAAGCCCCTTTGTCAGTCCGTCTGCTACCTGATCTTTGGTTGGAACGTAGCCCAGTTCTAGTACTCCTTTCTCCAGCTTTTCTTTGACGAAGAATCTGTCAATCTCGATATGCTTGGTCCTGTCATGCTGCACTGGATTGTTGGCAATACTAATAGCTGACTAGTTGTCACACCATAGCTTCATCTTGGCTTCCTGGTCCAGCTTTAGCTCCGTCAGCATATTCTTCAACCACAATAGTTCTGTGACTCCCAAGGCCATAGCTCTATACTCTGCTTCAGCTGTTGATCTGGCCACTACTGACTGCTTCTTACTCCTCCAAGAGACCAAGTTGCCGCCTACAAATATGCAGTAGCCCTATGCGGATCTCCTGTCGTCAGCACAGCTAGTCCAGTCAGAATCACAATAGCCCTCGATGCTTATATGATTATTTCTTCTGAAGATCAGTCCCTTCCCGGGGGCTCCCTTCAAGTACCTCAGAATCTGGTATACTGCGTCCATATGACCCTTCCGGGGGTCATGCATGTAGCGGCTCACTACACTGACCGCAAAGCTGATATCAGGTCGAGTGTGGCTCAAGTAGATCAACTTGTCCACCAATCTCTGATATCTATCCCGGTCAACTGGTTCTCCAGCTTCAGCATCCAGTTTGAACTTCTGGTCTATCGGTGTCGTAGCTGGTTTGCATTCCATCATCCCCGTTTCCGTAAGCAGGTCCAGTGCGTACTTCCTTTGAGAAAGAACGATTTCCTCATTATCTCGAGCAATCTCAATCCCAAGAAAGTATCGAAGAGGGCCAAGATCCTTCACCTCGAACTCCTTGCCAAGCTTTCCTTTGAGTTGGGCGATCTTCTGCTCATCATCGCCTGTGATAATCATATCATCTACATATACCGCAAGTATGGTGATGTGGCCTCCACTTCGTCTGAAGAAGACAGTGATATCCCATCCTTATCATTGCTCTCCTGAACCTGTCAAACCATGCTCGAGGAGACTGCTTCAGTCTATAAAGGGACTTCTTCAGTCTGCAGACCTTGCCTTCTGTCTGTTTGGTGCTGAATCCCGGTGGTATCTCCATGTACACCTCCTCCACTAGATCCCCATGAAGAAATGCATTCTTCACATCCAGTTGGTGTAGCTTCCACCCTCCATTGACTGCCAGGGAGATTAAGGTCCTGATAGTGCTCATCTTTGCCACTGGTGCAAAGGTCTCGTCATAGTCGATGCCGTACGTCTGACTGTATCCTTTTGCCACCAGTCGAGCTTTATAGCGCTCAACCTGTCCATCTGGGTTCTGCTTCACAGTAAAAATCCATTTGCACCCGACTGCTCTTTTTTCTTCTGGCAGTCTCACCAGCTCCCAAGTGTGGTTCTTCTCAAGAGCTCCCAACTCCTCATGCATTGCCGCTTTCCACTTTGGATCGTTCTTGGCAATCTGTCAATTGTTAGGTACAGTAATACTATCCAAAGATGCTATAAATGCTCCATGAGAAGAAGAGATATGATCATAAGAAACAAACTTAGTAAGGTTCCAACCATATCTGTCCGGAGGATTTTTCGCATTACTGCGAGTAGTCCTTCGTGTAGGTAGTGGTATGGGAGAAGTAGGAGGGATGATATCACCTGAGGAGGGTGGTGGTGTAGATGAGGAGGATGGTGGTGTCTCAGGAGTTGGGACAGACGCATGCAAGGGACTTAGCACTGGCACTGTAGGTACTGGTCCTGCAGTTTGCTTCTCTCTCCTGCTGTAGGTAAGTAACTCCCCCTGAGCCGTAGGCCTGATACTTCTTATCTCCTCCCCCTGTTCTGTTTAACCTTCATGTTTCTCCTCAACCGTGCCTCTATGCCATACTTCTAGATCGGTTACCACCAAGTTCTTCATCTCCCCCTCTCGCCTTATACTGGTAGTATTAGGCGTGTTGTGCGACGTTCCCTCCTGGCGGTAATATGGCTCATGCTCTCGGAAGTGGACATCCATACTAACGAACTTCTTCTTCTCTACTGGACTCCAGTACACATATCCCTTCTGAGTCGCTGAGTAGCCCACGAAGATGCATTTGACTGCTCTGACGGTATTTAAGCAAGTTTAGGCTCTGATACCATGTAGAGTTTTTAAGTGATTGATTATTATTGGAATAGAGACTACATATATATAGGAGAGGCTAGCCTCCTCTCCTATCATTCTAGGCAATGTGGGACTAAAGCCCAATAACACTTAACACATATATCAACAGCTCTTGACATTCTCAAGCTTCGATTAGGGAAGAAAATAATATAGCCATTTCATGAAGAAAGATTCTAGGTAATGGCATTTGACCGTAATATTATTTGCACAACCCTTAATTTTAAGGAATTAAGCTCAATAAATGTTACCTTTGAGATACAACTCGTGGAAATGTTTAACCAAAGATATTCATGGACCGCATTTCACATGAATGACATCTATGCTTCACTTAAGGGAGAGCAGAAAGGAAAATGACAACAGAATAGGCTGGTGTTCAAGAGTATCTTAGTCCTACCGTCTGTCTAAATCATATAAAGCAGCCCACCAGCAGAATCATTTCTTTTGTTGAATCTTGAATTTCTATTATGAGCTATTTGGTTTACTTTGTTCCTCAGTTGGCTGATCTTCTACACTCTCCAAACCCTACTATCGACAAATTTAAACTACTTTTTCCATGTGCTGGCTCTAGATATGAAGGGAGGATTGGATTTATCATCATTAAAAGTCATTTAAGAGTTATTTCTTGCTCAAAGATAAAGTGGACTCTAATTGCGGTTCATTAGGATGATCTCTGTCACTAATTTTTCTACGCTTAATGGGATAGGATTTGATAGCTGAGCAGTAATACTCTTAAAATTTATTCTTAGCAGGAGGAGATAACTTGATGCACCTATTTTGGTGTATTCTAGTGTATTTGGAGTGTACTTGTTGTGTCCAATACGTTCTTGACAAGAGGCGACATGGACAAAGAACCGATTTGAGTGTCTGTGCTTCCTAGGGTACACTGATCCATAGTCACCCAAGGTTGGAGCATGGAAGAAAATGAAGGTCGAAACTAAAGATTGAATCAGAACAATGTGAAAATACCGACTAGGATGTGGCAACAGAGAGTAACAACAATACAACATCACAATAGGTAAAGAATGGAGGGTTGTTAAAGCTCCTACCAAATTCAGTGGGGCCTACGTAGACTTCATTACAATGTGCTCAATATTTCAGAGTTGATACTGCATTCATATGTATATTGGGATGCCATTGTTGGACCAAAATCTGCTTGATGGATGTTGCCATAAGCAAAGAGATCATGTCTTTTTACAAGAACTTTACTGGGGTGCTTGTCAAGCCACCCAAGGGAAGGTAGAAGGTTACAGATTCCAGGAAGAAATCACGAATGTAAGGGCTGAAGATACATGATATAACGCAAGCTTGGTCCCGAAGCGTTAAAATGAGGACCGGCCTGGACTTTGATTAGTTGTATTGATGAAATTTTGCCAAGCATAGCTTGTTCTTAATGATGCTTGCCATAGTTGCTTGGTTCATTATGGATCTAGAGCAACTTTATGTGAATTGCTTTTCTACAGAGCAAGCTGAAGGAGAGAACTTGTTCATTTAGTGATGAGGTAGAGAGGACCATTTGTCTGCAAAAGCCTTCTTTACCTTGTCACCATTTCAATTTTATGGAAGGTGCTGTAGGCAGGCTTATCTAGGGACCTAACGAAATAAATGACTGATTGCAAAAGATACCTTGCTTATGATATGATGCTTTTCTGGTCTTGTTGTTCTCTTTGTTATTGCCACTTAATTTAATAAACAACAATTTTCCAGATGCACTATAAAATATATTTATTGTGCCAACACCAGAATTATTACACTCATATCAACTGTCGGCTTAAATGCAGGAAGGCTGGTGTGATAGCGTTGGATCTGTAGAAGAGATTCAAGCTAAGTTGTTAAAGAGACAAGAAGCTGCAGCCAAGCGAGAGAGGGCTATGGCATATGCTCTGTCTCATCAGGTATGATTTGCTTAAGCATTGTTCCGAGACTAGATTAATAATGTAATTAATGTTATACGTTGCGATGATAAGATGCTGATGATGCTGTAATGTTTAAGAATCCCTATCTAGGCACTGCCTTGAGAGAAATCTATGTTGGGGTTTTGGATGGTACTTGTTTCAGTCATCTCCTTTTTCTAATACTCCAGAGCAATACGAGACCATACACAAGGACAAGAAAGATGGAGAAAACCTTCCCCATGCTGATTCAGCTAAATTATTGATGAATCCGTGCACAAACAATTTTTTATAGCTCTTGATGCTGGGTTTTACTTTATATTAACAGCAACCCTTTGATACAAAGTGTTTTAGTGCCAGGTTGCAATATAAACTCGAATATGCACTGTGCTAGTGTGCTTCATATTGGTGTACTATTCAAATGGATATTTGTACGTGTGTGTGGGGGGGGGGGGGGGGGGGGGGGGGGGGGGGGGGGGATATAAATGTACTATTTTATGCTAATATTGTTGGAGTGGGTGGGGTTCCCAACCTATGTCGAGAAGATCCCGGAGTGCGACGAGCGCCGTCCGATGTCGGAGAAGCTCGGGAGTAGTTGTCACTGCTGCTGCTGCCCCAAAGGGGGTTCTGGACCAAGTCTGCCGAGTTCGGGCCGAACTCGGTCCCAGGCCGAGTTCTGGCCGAACTCGGTCTGGCCGTTCCAGGATTTGGCCATCCAGTGCTGGTTGCCCCACACAGAGTTCTGGCCGAACTCTGTGTGTCGGGGGGCTTGAAGCGGATTTCAGGATGAGTTTTCATCATTGGATCTAATCCAACGGTCCAGGTTGGTTGCGGGATTAGGGAGATATATTGAGTTTTCTCAACCCTAACTGATTATCGCAACGTAACACAACTTTTGGAGAGAGAAGGAGGCAAGAGTGCCATTGCAACTTCGAAGAAGAAGACGGAGGATCGAAGGTCGTTTTTCGAAGGAGATCGTGTTTCGGGTAATCTCTACTCGTCGTTCTCGTTCTTCGTAGCCTTGTGATCATTGTTCTTGTCTCTGAGTGTTGTGGGGATCCGATTTGGATCGGGAGGAGTTTGTAGAGGGTGTAATTCTTCTATTCCATTAGTGGAGGCTTCTCAGGGTTGGACTCCGATCGTCCCGTGGTTTTTTCCCGCAAGGGTTTCCACGTCAAAAATTCTCTGTGTCTGCGTGATTATTTTTGTGTGCTTGTTTTTGGGTTCGTGCGTTGTTTGCTCGGTCCTCTCGCAGGTACTCTCCGGTTTGGGGAAAGGTTTCCGCGCTTCTTTCCCAACAGAGTGGTATCAGAGCTTTGGGTTCAAAGGGTGTCAGGAGTTGACAGAGGAACCAGAGAGGAGAGATGGACGCGAAGCCGGTGCGCATGGTGAACCTTAATGGCACAAACTATCATTATTGGCGGAGCAAGATGAAGGATTTGCTATTTGTCAAGAAGCTGCATCTAACTGTGTTTGCAACCGAGAGGCCCAGTGATAAATCCGAGGAGGACTGGAAGTTCGAGCACATACAGGTGTGGGTACATACGGCAGTTTGTTGATGAGAACGTGTACAATCACGTTGCCAATATTGAGCACGCGAAGACGTTGTGGGATAAGCTGGAATCCTTGTATGCGAAGAAGACCGGGGTAAACAAGTTGTTCCTGATCCGAACGATGATGGGTCTGCGGTACAAGGATGGGGCGTCTATTACGGATCACTTGAGTGAGTTCCAGGGCGTGGTTGACCAGCTATCTTCTATGGGAGTCAAGTTCGACGACGAAGTTCAGGGACTGTGGCTGCTGTGTACATTGTCAGACTCGTGGGAGACCGTACGAGTATCTATGATCGCTTCTGCTCCAGAGGGCGTGGTCAGTCTGGAGTTTGCCAAGAGCGGGGTGTTGAATGAAGAGATGCGGAGACGTTCTCGGGGCACTTCATCCACATCCCACCACTCAGAGGCACTTGTTTCAGAGAGCCGCGGAAGGGGCAAAAGCAGGGGTCCAGGTGGTGGCAGAGACAAGAGCAGGGGGAAGTCCAAGGGTCGGTACGAGGACTCAGAGTGTTATCATTGCGGTAAGAAGGGCCATATCAAGCGAAATTGTTTCGCTTGGAAGAGAGAGAAGAAGGGCGAAAAGGGGAAGCAAGAAGAGAACACTACAGCGGCGGCCTCGACGCATGGAGGCGATGTGATCGTCGTAGGTGATGAGGTCATTACTAACCTCGCCTGCGATGACAATTCTTGGCTGGTGGACTCAGGGGCTTCAGCACATGTATCTCACAATAGGGCACTGTTTGCCACTTACACGACAGGCGACTGTGGCGTGTTGAAGATGGGCAACGGAGATGTGTCGAAGGCGGTTGCCGTTGGAGATGTGCATTTGAGAACGAAGACGGGTGCGGTTCTTGTTCTCAAGGATGTTCGTCATGTCCCTGATATCCGTTTCAACCTGGTGTCGGTTGGAAGGTTGGATGACGAGGGATTCTTCAGTCTCTTCGGGAATAGTCAGTGGAAGCTTTCCAGAGGTTCGATGGTGATTGCCAGAGGAAGCAAGAAGTCCGGTCTCTACTATATGGAGGGGAGCGCAGAGGGGGCACAGGAGGTGAACGCAGTCAGTGACGCGTCTACCGAGTTGTGGCACAGGCGGCTCGGCCATATCAGCGAGAAGGGGATGAGCTACTTGGTGAACAGGAAAGTGATTCCGGGGCTCAAGTCTACAAAGTTGGAGAAATGCACGCACTGTTTGGCTGGGAAGCAAAATAGAGTGTCTTTCCAGAGTCATCCAAGTTCGAGGAAGTCGGCGTTGCTCGAGTTGATTCACTCGGATGTCTGCGGTCCTATGAAGGTAAAATCTCTTGGTGGTGCTTCTTACTTTGTAACTTTTATTGATGACTGTTCCAGGAAGGTTTGGGTCTATGCCTTAAAGACCAAGGATCAGGTGCTGCCTACTTTTAAGGAGTTTCAGGCCTCCGTTGAAAGGGAGACGGGCAAGAAGTTGTTATGTGTTCGGTCCGACAATGGCGGCGAATACATCGGTCCCTTTGATGCGTATTGCAGAGAGCAAGGGATACGACACCAGAAGACTCCGCCAAAGACACCTCAGCTCAATGGTGTAGCGGAGCGCATGAACAGGACACTGATGGAGAGGGTGCGGTGTTTGCTGTCAGAAGCAAACTTGCCGGGCAGTTATTGGGGTGAGGCTCTTCTCACAGCTGCTTATATTATTAATTTGTCTCCTAGTGCTCCTTTGCAGGGTGATGTGCCTGACAAAGTATGGTACGGCAAGGAGCCGTCATACAGTCACCTGCGGGCGTTTGGTTGTAAAGCCTTCGTGCATGTACCGAAGGACGAGAGGACCAAACTTGAGCCGAAGACGAGGCGATGCGTCTTTGTCGGCTACGGTCGGGATGAGTTTGGCTATAGACTCTACGACCCAGTGGAAGAAAAGCTCTACAGAAGCAGGGACGTGGTGTTCGTCGAGGATCAGACCATGACCAACACTCAGGATTCCGAGACGCCTTCTGAGGCTGAGGAATTGCCTGAGTTAGAGTCATTTCGCTTCGAGCAGTTTCCAGAGGACATCGCAGAGGATCCAGTTATGGGGGAGCCGGTACATGGAGTTGCTCCCAACCTTGATCATCAGCCTGCTGATGGTGGTCAGGGTGTCCCTCAGGAGGATGAGCATGCCGGGGAGGCAGTTCCTGAAGGGGAGGAGGCTGTCGGTATACAGCCAGCACCAGTGGCTCCACTGAGAAGGAGCAACAGGGATCGTCGACCATCTACGAGATACTCGCCGGATGAGTATGTGCTACTGACTGACGGGGGAGAGCCCGAAAGTTTCGCAGAGGCTATGGAAGACGAACACAGGCAGGAGTGGATGGTAGCTATGCATGAGGAGATGAGTTCCTTGCACACCAATTCTACTTATGATCTGGTGCGGTTGCCAAAGGGCAAGAAGGCTTTGAAAAATCGATGGATGTTCAGAGTGAAGCAGACGGATGATGCTACTCGCCCTCGATACAACGCGAGGCTGGTAGTCAAGGGCTACGGTCAGCGGAAAGGCGTGGATTATGATGAAATCTTTTCGCCTGTCGTCAAGCATTCGTCTATCCGGGTGGTGCTAGCGTTAGCAGCCAGTTTCGACTTGGAGGTCGAGCAGATGGACGTGAAGACGGCATTCCTCCACGGTGATCTTGAGGAGGAGTTGTACATGGAGCAGCCGGAGGGATTCTGTGAGGAGGGCAAGTCACATTTGGTCTGCCGGTTGAGGAAGAGCTTGTATGGTCTGAAGCAGGCTCCGAGGCAGTGGTACAGAAAGTTCGAGTCGTTTATGGGGGAGCATGGTTATGCACGGACGACGTCGGACCATTGTGCATTTGTGAGGTATTTTGCCGAGGATGATTTATCATTTTATTGCTCTATGTTGATGATATGCTATTA
Organism: Iris pallida; assembly: GCA_029216955.1. Classification (NCBI taxonomy): domain Eukaryota; kingdom Viridiplantae; phylum Streptophyta; class Magnoliopsida; order Asparagales; family Iridaceae; genus Iris; species Iris pallida. The sequence continues at coordinate 27,595,024 of JANAVB010005597.1, read as the reverse complement.
GTGGGTCGGAATGCCACTAGGATAGTGGAGTTGAAGCGCCAACTGGACGCGGCCTTCTCTATGAAGGATTTGGGCGCATCAAAGACTATTCTTGGGATGGAGATCAGCCGAGAGAGAGTCCAAGCTGCTACACTTGTCCCAAAAGAAGTACATTCACCGGGTACTTCAGCGTTTCGGGATGGACGGGTCGAAGAAAGTGAGTTCCCCCCTCGCGGCTCACTTTAAGTTCACTGAGGAGCAGTGTCCATCTACCGAGGACGAAAAGGAAGATATGGAGCGGGTTCCATATGCCTCAGCTGTGGGAAGCCTTATGTATGCTATGGTGTGTACGAGGCCAGATATTGCTCATGCAGTTGGTACGCTTAGCAGGTATCTTTCGAATCCTGGAAGGGTACACTGAAGTGCGGTCAAGTGGATTCTACGATATCTTCAGGGCACTGCTGGTTGGAGACTTTCCTTTGGTGGTGACGAGCCGAAGCTAGTTGGGTATACCGACGCTGATATGGCTGGAGATGTAGACACGAGGCGATCGACTTCAGGCTACGTGATGATGTTTGCGGGAGGAGTGTCGTGGCAGTCGCGGTTGCAGAAGTGTGTTGCCTTGTCGACGACGGAGGCGGAATACATTGCGGCGACGGAGGCTTGTAAGGAGCTGTTGTATGAAAAGCTGTTGCAGGAAATGGGACTGAAGCAAGAGCAGTATACTTTGCTTTGCGACAGTCAGAGTGCTATCCATCTTGTGAAGAATCAGACGTTTCATAGCCGGTCCAAGCACATCGAGACTCGGTATCATTGGATACGGGATGTGGTTGAGAAGAAGGACACGGAGCTTGAGAAGGTGCATACAGATGACAACGGAGCTGATATGTTCACGAAGATTCTACCAAGGGGGAAGTTTGAGTACTGCAGGCAGATCGTCGGGATGACGACGTCCTCCCCATAGTTGTGAAGGGGGAGATTTGTTGGAGTGGGTGGGGTTCCCAACCTATGTGGAGAAGATCCCGGAGTGCGACGAGCGCCGTTCGATGTCGGAGAAGCTCGGGAGTAGTTGTCACTGCTGCTGCTGCCCCAAAGGGGGTTCTGGACCAAGTCTGCCGAGTTCGGGCCGAACTCGGTCCCAGGCCGAGTTCTGGCCGAACTCGGTCTGGCCGTTCCAGGGTTTGGCCATCCAGTGCTGGTTGCCCCACACAGAGTTCTGGCCGAACTCTGTGTGTCGGGGGCTGAAGCGGATTTCAGGATGAGTTTTCATCATTGGATCTAATCCAACGGTCCAGGTTGGTTGCGGGATTAGGGAGATATATTGAGTTTTCTCAACCCTAACTGATTATCGCAACGTAACACAACTTTTGGAGAGAGAAGGAGGCAAGAGTGCCATTGCAACTTCGGAGAAGAAGACGGAGGATCGAAGGTCGTTTTTCGAAGGAGATCGTTTTCGGGTAATCTCTACTCGTCGTTCTCGTTCTTCGTAGCCTTGTGATCATTGTTCTTGTCTCTGAGTGTTGTGGGGATCCGATTTGGATCGGGAGGAGTTTGTAGAGGGTTAATTCTTCTATTCCATTAGTGGAGGCTTCTCAGGGTTGGACTCCGATCGTCCCGTGGTTTTTTCCCGCAAGGGTTTTCACGTCAAAAATTCTCTGTGTCTGCGTGATTGTTTTTGTGGCTTGTTTTTTTGTTTGTCGGTCCTCTCGCAGGTACTCTCCGGTTTGGGGAAAGGTTTCCGCGCTTCTTTCCCAACAAATATAACGGTACTATTCTAGTAATTGCAGCGTAATTGTGTGGAGAGACTAAATTATGTACTACTGTACTACTACATTTATTAAACATTTGCATTTCTCTCATATCTAATGTTCATAGCAAAGTGCCAGCTAGTTCAATGTACACCATCTGGTGTAAGTAGAACTTTTGGCGAATGGATCTATTTGTAGATAACCAGCAGAAATTTTAGATTGTGTTTTGGTTCTTGAAGATGTATTATTTCAGTGTGTTTGTAAGGCCTGCATATTTTATGTACATTCCTCTCTCCCATACTTCCATAGATTTCATGTTACAACCTGCGGAAATAGTCTAAATACCTTCTTTTGCTAGCAATGAAGCATATCAGCATATGTATTAACTCTTTTTATGATGCAGTGGCAAGCAGGTTCTAAGCAACAAGCAGCCCCTGACTGGATTTGAGCCAGATAAAAACAACTGGGGTTGGAATTGGTTAGAGAGATGGATGGCGGTTCGCCCATGGGAGAACCGTTTTCTCGACATGAATCTCAATGATGGGGTCATGATTTCTGAGACCGAAGCAGCAGAGGGTAATGGACCCAAGACCCAATTCAAGCCCTCCTCCAAGAAGCCGATTTCAACACTTCATTCCAACGTAACAAATCCCAAAACAGGTCCTTCTCAATCTGAGGGAACTGGTTCTTCATCAGGCAGGTCTGCGAGCTTGCACACATGTGCAATGCCGCAAGGAAAGCTGAAGCCAAAGCCATTAAATGAGGACGTGGCAGAAGAAGCCAACTCTAGACCTACTGGTGGTCCTCGTTCCAATAGTACTCCGAAAGAGAGACCACCAAATATGGACTCCCAGGCTAAGAAGAGGCTATCATTACAAGGGAGTGGTGAGTCCTCTCCTTTCTATTAGGCTTCTTGTGATTGCATAGAAACGAGAAAGAAGAGAAAAAGATTCCTTCTTTCATTCACTCCCTTTAAAGTGGCAATTTTTTTGAGTGCATACTGAAAGGAAAGAGACCACTTGAAGTCCCTCCTGTTCTTTTCCCCTCCATTGAATCTTGCACAAACCAAACATGGGGCTATGTTGTGTGTCTACTTCCGAACATTGGAACGGAATGCGACCAAAGGAACTGCTTTCCTACTTATAATTTTTGGACCAAAATCATCTACCATCCTTTTAGACCACCATATAAGAGTAGAGGCAATTTAACAGCATCGACTGTCTTAACGGACATTCTTTTAATATGTTAAGCTATTTATGTTAGAATGCTTCTCTCATTTGGATTGCAATGCACTGATTTGTAGATGTTAGACCTACTGTATATTTAGTCCCACATCAACTAGGAGATATCATTCCTCCGATCACACTTGAATATATACCCATGGTCTAGAACCAAATAGAATCATCGATTCCATGCTTATTATTTCTGACAGCAGATTGTTGTGCTGCTGCTTATTTTGCAAGTTTCTGATGTCCCCTCGACTATATCAAGCAGGTTTGGCAGCTGGAAAGCGCCCTGCTAACAGGAGCTTGGCTGAACAGGTCAGTTAATCCACAGAAGTCCACGAAAGAACCAACCAAACCACAGTTGCGACGCAGTTTTGATTCTGCAGACACAACAACAAAGAGAGTTGAACTGCTGACCTGAGGCTCCTCCATTTTTTTTTAAAATTTATTTGTTTTGCGTTGCTAGGAAGGTCATGCTTGTTGTTGTAAACATGAGTTCTGTATATAGATCTGGTGTGTGCTATCGTTTGAACCATTGCCGAGGCCATTGTGCTTAGGTACCTCTTGCTAGTAGTAGGGCCAATGACAGGATTGAAGGAACCATCATTGAATGCTGTCATGAATAAATGTACCGGTAAATAATTTAGTTGCAAGGATCGTGCAGTTTTCTTGATTATACCTGTTAGTTCCGAGCAAGGTCATGTGTTTCTTGCTGTTTCTGATGCATTTGTTCACCAAACTATTGAGTTTTTTCTTTCTAGAGTCCGCGGACACGTTGCGGGCAGATCTGCTGTCCCAATTAATCTTGTTTAATTATGCCTCCCTTCCTATTACATGTGGGCCATGGAAGTAGATGTGTAGATGGTGGCCCACATGTAATAGGAAGGAAGACATAATTGGACATGATTAAATGGAACAGCAGATCTGCTCCCACACGTTGCAAGTACCTGTTGATGGTGTCGATCTGGACAATTATTGCATTGGTGAACCTCTTGTCATCCGTCTTATGATAGGATTGTTCTTTTGAGATTTTGTGACAGCCATGGCGATCAAAGTATTATGCTTTTTGTTTTTATTGTATGTTGTGGCCCATGATCTTGATTCTTGGAATTGTTGATGATGATTCTAAACTTGTTGATGTCTATGGACCAGCTTTATAAAAGCGTGTGTGAAAGCTGCGGAATCATATTAATTTGCAAGAGTGAAGCTTCCTTGATGCACATGAACGCACAAAAATGTCTAATTTAGTCCATCCACTGAGTCAACTAATTAGTCAAGAGTCAGAGTGCTGGCCAGGTGCAGAAAAAAAAATTATTTGCAAGCTGCGTGTCATTATGCTTCACTTGCCTGGCTGTTGAATTTGTGAAATTGTCTAGCATCTCCAACCCTAGTGTCCTTGTTTGTGTTGTGAATCCTACATGTCATTAGACATAAGAGAATGTCTTTCCTATGTGGCAAGATGACATTCACACAAGACAATGAGATAAAAATAAGTTCTCCAATGCAAAAGTTTGAGAAGACAATAAAATTACTTTTTTTTCAACTTCTAAGACAATTTTTTCACTTCTTCTTTTTATATATATATTTTATTCATAATTGATGATGTGGACATAAAGTCATTGTGAAGTGCATTGTCAACCAACTTCACATTCTTCTTGCCATGTCATTGCCATGTCAACTTCACAATTTATTTCACATTTGCATTGGAGAAATACTTTTGAAAAAATGCTTGTCATTCCTATGTGGCAACCATTTTTTCCAAACTCACAATAGGGTTGGAGATGCTCTTAGGAAACTCTTAATTGCTGCGCTACTTACTGCAAACAACAGCTGTGATTCATAGTATAGAACTTTGTGTCACGACCCACATCCGCTTTTCGGACGTGAGCATGTGAGCAAGCCAGCTACGTATCGAGCGGACTCCAGTCCCTCTCGAATACGTAAACGCTGTCAAGGCTATGGTATACTGCCAAATCATGGCAAACAAATCTATATCTCAAATCCACAATAAGTGTACGAAACATGAATGAACACTATGTGTCGTGGTCTGCAGCCCACTAGCATATAGTCCGATGAGACTCCAAGAAAAATAACAAGAGTATCTAAACTGAATTAATAAGCAGGATAACTCATGATAAGGAATGTAATGCACGAAAGGATAACAAAACACTCTTAACTTTTGGGTTTATAATGTGGTGTTTCTATTTCTATTTTTAAACTAATTACACCGACCATTCCTCCAAACAAAAAATTAAACATAAACTTTTTTTTTTATCTTAAAGTATGGGTACCCGTGTAATAAATATAACACATGGAGGTGGTCAGTGTAAAAAGTAGGAATATTCCGTTTTATAAACTAAAAAGTTAGGGATGTTGTAAGGCAAAAGTTCAAACACACGAGACGAAGCTTTCTCGTTATATTATCAACCACACAAGTGTATCTTACAAGCTATCCCAACCTCTCTTTATATAGGGAGAGGGTTGGGGTTATGAAGAAATGAAGGGCCAAAGGTCATGTAGGTTACAAGGAGATGAAAAGTGAAAAGCCATATGAGTTACAACACTCCCACTTGGCTCTCCAGAAATTCTGTTTGTAAACATCTCTGAGTTTCTTCGTCTGTCTGCAGCTTGCATCTTCAAGTTTGACCATCTACTTGTGCCTCGTCAAAACCTTGCCAAAGAAAATCCAGGAAAAAAACTTTGGTCGAAGGACAAAATAGTACACACAAGTCAGTGTGATGGGGGTAAACTTAACCATTGCAAAGGTGCCTCGTCAAAACCTTGTCAGGGAAAACCCAGTAGGAAAAACCGCTAATCGAAGGACAAAAGAGTACACGATGGTTTAGAAGTATACATGGATACTCCCCCTGATCACAATAGTCCTTAGTGAATAAGAGATTTGAAATGTGTCTCGTTAAAAACCTTGCCAAGGAAAACCCAATGGGAAAAAAACTTGGTCTAAGGGAAAAAGAGTACACAAGCATACATCAGGATGCTCTCCTTTTCACTCGCACTCGACAGGGCGCGAGATATACGCACAACAGGGCGTTTGGAGGCGCTCGTTGGAGCGCTCCCCTCACATGCACACAACAGGGTGCGGGAAACATGTTTCACTTAGGCTAGCTCTGAAAGCTTCCTAAGTCCATCGCTCTGACATATTTCTGGAACGAGTGTTTTGGCAGTGACTTGGTGAACAAGTCTACGGTTATTCTCCGATCCAATGTGTTGCACTTCAATCTTCTGAAGCGCTTGTTGTTCATGTGTAAAGAAAACTTGGGCGATATGTGCTTGGTAGCATCCTCTTTGATGTAACCATGTTTCGCTTGAATAACAGCGGTATTGTCCTCATAGATGACAACAGGTTCATCTGGGTCATATGGAAGATCACATGTACTTCGAATATGGCCAATAACAGCTCGAAGCCATACACACTCTCTAGTCGCCTCATAGAGCGCGAGTAGCTCAGAGTGGTTCGTTGAAGTAGCCACTAAGGTCTGTTTGCGAGACCTCCAAGAAATGCCGTGTTCCAATGGTAAAGACGTAACCAGATTGGGAACGCACCTTGTGCGGATCAGATAAGTATCCGCATCGGCGTAGCCAACAAGGGTCGCGTTGCTTCGAGTGCCAAGAGCGTTGGACTCACTCAAAACCGCGTAGGATAGAACAAGCCCAAGTCCGTAGTACCCTTAAGGTAGCGAAAAATGTCTTTTATGCCATTCCAATGGCGGCGTGTTGGCGCGGTGCTGTGTCGAGCTAGACAATTCACAGCAAACGAGATGTCCGGTCTAGTACATTGGGCCAAGTACAATAAAGCGCCTATTGCACCCAGATAAGAGCATCAGGACTCAATATCTCTTCGTCGTCCTCCTTTGGACGAAATGGGTCCTTAGTAATGTCTAGAGAGCGGACGATCATGGGAGTAGCGGACGGCTTAACGTCAAAATGACTAAAGCGTCTCAACACCTTTTGGTGTAGTTCGCTTGATGGATAAGAATTCCATCTTTACGGTGCTCGATCTGCAGGCCGAGGCAAAACCGTGTTTCCAAGATCCTTCATCTCGAATTCCCTCTTCAGGATATCAGCAGTTTCTGACAAGTCTTTTTCGGTTCCTATGAGATTCATGTCATCTACATAGACCGCGATGATTGCGTATCCTGAAGTGGATTTCTTTATGAACACGCATGGGCAAAGTTCGTTATTAACGTATCCCAAACCGATCAAGTATTCGCTTAGGCGGTTATACCACATTCGCCCGGATTGTTTCAATCCATATAGCGAGCGCCTCAGTCTAATCGAGAACGCGTTCCGTGGTCGGGAACTACTTGATTAGGCATCTTTAGTCCTTCAGGGACTCATGTATATCTCTGTGTCCAGATCCCCGTAGAGATAGGCTGTGACCACATCCATGAGCTGCATATTCAGTTTTTCGAAAACTACTAAACTGATTAAGTAGCGGAACGTTATGACGTCCATTACGGGAGAATACGTCTCCTCGTAATCAATTCCAGGGCGTTGTGAGAAGCCTTGCGCCACAAGGCGAGCCTTGTATCGCACAATCTCATTTCTCTCATTACGCTTCCTTAGGAAAACCCATTTGTGACCAACTGGTTTAACATTGGGTGGTGTTGGAGCAACAAGGTCCAAACACGCTTCTTTTCGCTAAGGAGTCTAGTTCAGCCTGGATTGCTTGTTTCCATTGTGACCAGTTCGTCGTTGACACTCGGCAACACTACGAGGTTCCATGTCATCATTGTTCATAATGTCAGTGGCCACTGAGTATATGAACACATCATCGATGACAGTTTCGTTTGTTTCAAAATATCGTCTAAGCTAGCATACTGGACGGATATTTCGAGGTTATCGGCATGATTAGGAATATACGTTTCATCTGGAACGCGCTCTTCTAATACATCGCCGTGATCCTTAATGATCTCATGTGGCAAAACGCTTTTAACAAGATTTCTCCGCTTCCGGGGCAGAACATCTTTGGAACCAACCGGTCTTCCCTTCTTCTTGGGAATAGCGGCGGACTGGACGGCCGATGGCAGCGTCCTTTGCTCGGCGGGTTCGACCGGAGCAACATGTTTCACAGGAACATGGCGTCTCTCAGGGACGTCTATCCTTGCAGGCACATTTGCAGCAGGTATAATTGATCTCGTGACTTTTGCTAGGTCGCTAAATGCGTCTGGCATTTGATTTGCAATATCTTACAGACCTAGAATTTGCACTTCCTTATCACTATGTGCAGGGGGGGATCATGATGAGCAACAGCGGGCACATGCCACGCTAATTCACGTGTTCCTCATCAACGTTAGCGTGCATTTCTCCCCTAACGACGGAAGATTGCCTCATCAAAGTCACAATCCGCGTGTCTCGCGGTAAAGAGATCGCCTGTCAAGGGCTCTAAATAGCGAATGATGGACGGGAGTTATACCGACATATATTCCCGTCGCTTCTGAGGTCCAAATTTTGAACGCCTTATCGGCTCAATTGGAACATTGACTAGGCACCCAAACACGCGTAAATGTGAGATGTCAGGCTCACATCCAGTAACCAGCTGGTACGCGGAAAGTGGTTGGGTGGCCATGGGCCTCAGACGGACCAAATTTGCAGCATGCAAAATTGCATAGCCCCATGCAGATAGTGGGAGTTTGGTACGCATAACCAAGGTCCGCGCTATCACTTGCAGTCGCTTTATAAAAGCTTCGCTAGGCCATTTTGGGTATGAACATACGCAACAGGGTGTTCAAGATTTATTCCCAAAGTCATGCAATAATCATCGAAAGTCTTCGATGTAAACTCAGCGGCATTATCAAGTCTAATAGACTTTATCGGATAATCCGGATGGTGCCCTTAACTTAATGATCTGGGCAAGGAGTTTAGGAAACGCTGCATTTCGGGTGGACAACAACACTATGTGTGACCATCTAGTCGATGCATCAACCAAAACCATGAAGTATTTAAATGGTCCGCATATTGGTTGGATTGGTCCACAAATATCTCCATGAATTCTCTCAAGGAATTGAGAAACTAATCTCGTAGGTTTCACATGGAGTGGCTTGAGATTCGTCTTCCCAATCGAGCAAGCTTGGCATAGGCTTTTCGGATTTATAACGAAATTTTTTCCTCCAAGAGGATGCCCATGTGATGCATTTATAGTACGAAGCATCGTATTTTGACCCGGATGACCCAGCCGGTCATGCCATAGCATAAAAGTCCTCTCATCAACTGGCGCTCGGCGAATGATGAGATTACTCTCGATGTGTTGTATCGTAGTGAGATACAAACCACTTGAAAGACATTTCAACTTCTCCAAGATACGCTTTTGGCCGTACTGAGTGGAGGTAATGAAAAGATACTCGAAGCCATGTTCTCGAGCAGTTTCAACATGAAATCCGTTTTCTCGAATATCCTTAAAACTCAGTAAGGTACGACTGGACCTTGGAGAATATAAGGCCTCTGATACTTCAACGAGAGTACCATTGGACAACAAAAAAATGGGCTTTGCCAAAACCTTGAACAAGGGTTGAGGGTCCCGAAATGGTTGTCACTGAGGTTACTTTAGGCGTATAGGAGATAAAGTATGATTTATCTCTCAAGATAGTGTGAGTCGTTCCACTATCAACCAGACAATCCACTGCCCCGTGGTCCATGCCTATAAGTAAAAACATTAAAGTTTGTCACACGTTTGAGGAAAGTGCTCGAAATAGAACTTTAATTTATCGAGAAAACAGAAAATACAAACCACCAAAGTTTCATGACTTAAATCAAATATAGAGAGAAAAATGGAGATTCATTCTTCCATTTCTGCTACAAAATCGGGGGTCTCAAGATTTAGATTTTCGCACTCGTTGACCAGATTTGCTTCGGCCCGACGCCCCTTGTGATAGTTATAAACTTCTTGGGGGGTCGCCCTACAAGTCCGTTGCATATGACCATAAGCACCACTTTGTAGCAGAGAGTAGGCGCTTGGCCTTCCACTCTCGCTTTGGGACGACTGGCCCGTTGGTTCTTACCATGAGACTGCCTAGGAGTCAAAGGTCCTGGTTCTTGTTAGAACCTCGCTTTGGGTGACGAGACTTAAACTCGCCTCTGTTCCTTGGCTGGGACGACTGACCCTTGTCTCGTTTCCACCGTAGATTTGGTCCACGGAGAGCGTTTGCATCAGGCATTGGAATTGCCTTTGTTCCAGCAGGACGAGAATTGTTGTTTCTCATTAAATGAGACTGTTCTTCTCGTCTAGTAAAAGCTGGGTGATGAGCTCGGGAAACTTGGTGAACTTAGACTGACGGTATTGCTTCTGGAGCAAGTTGTCAGTGGAAGGAAATGTGGTGTATGTTTTCTCCAATAGATCACTGTCGGTTAATATCTCACCGCAGTATTGGAGAAGTGATCGAATCCTGCAGACTTCATTGTTGTAATCAGTTACACTTTTGAAGTCTTGGAAGCGCAGGTTCAACCAGTCATGGCGTGCTTCAGGTAGCCATATGGTCTTCTGGTGGTCGAAGCGCTCTTTCAGAGAGTCCCATACGTCTTCGGCGAGGAGATTTCAATGAACTCGCCTTCATGGCGTCAGATAAATGCCTGCGGAATAGAATCATCGCTTTGGCGTTCATTGAGCGAGTGACTTCCACTTACGCTCTTCCTCGTTATAGATGACGTCCAAGAGGCCCTGCGCATCTAGATGGTTCTGGATGTCTTGCGTCCAGTCCAAGTAGTTCTTGCCAGAGGCTTCAAGGATGGAAAAATCAATCTTGATCGAATTTCTACAACAGGAGAAAAAATCTTGATCAGTCAACATATAAAATGACAGGTTTATATGGATTTGGTTTGTATATGCAACAACAAACAATCGTAAATAAAAACAACGGTTTTGAAAAAACGATTTTTGTTTAAAAATTATCTTATATCGATCGACGGGCCGATATAGAGAGGTCAATAAGTTTCTTCAAAAATGCATAATTATAAATACAATTTGAGCAAAAAATAATATTCGGTCAACCACTTTCAGTAGCTCTACGTGAATATGACCAGGCGGAAAATGAGGGAGGGGGTCACCGGGGACCTCTTAAGAACCAAGCCCCAAGTTCTTTCTGACATCATACCCAAATAGGTGAGCCTATTCGGAGAGACTTCGTAAATTTTTGTCAAATGTAAGAATAAATAAGATTTTTCAAGAAATTCACGCTATTTGCGAACTGTGCAAAATAGGTGACAATTTAGTGCGTGCTCAAAATGAGCGTTGCCTATGAAAAATTATTAGCCAAAAAGGTTATTTTTGGAGGCCCAAATTTGGCGGTGCCAGAATTTGTTTATGTAGCCAAGACAATTTTCAATTTCACGCCATTACGCTAAAAAAAACGTACAACATAAGTAGCAAACACACAAAAGAATTGGTGCCTAAGCAAGCGGCACCAAAAAAATGTCAACTATTTTTCGACGTCTAATGAAGCGACGCCAAAAAATAACGACAAAAAAAATATAATTTTATTATTCATCTGTTACAATGATTACACAAATACAATGGTGCTGATAACGTGTTGTAAGCAAAAGCTCAAACACACGGAGACGAACTTTCTCGTTATATTATCAACCACACAAGTGTATCTTACAAGCTATCCCAACCTCTCTTTATATAGGGAGAGAGGTTGTGGGTTATGAAGAAATGAAGGGCCAAAGGTCATGTAGGTTACAAGGAGATGAAAAGTGAAAACCATATGAGTTACAACAAGGGATAGTTAGTAAAAATAACCCATAAAATTTTTGATTGTAGATTGCGGCAAACTTATTCTACTTGTAAATAGTCTAAAGACCTCAAGATGTGCCTTTCCAAAAAGCAAAAAAAAAAAGAGTTTGACATGCTCTTTTGCGCGCGCGTGCCCCCACGGCGGCCTGACCCCGCCCCGCCTCTCCCCACAACCCCCATGCTTCGCGTCCTCCCCTTTCTGCCGTCGTGTGCGTGGAAAATAGCCGGTTCTCCAAAAAAAATGGGAACAGACGATAGTACAAACTCTCAAAGAGTTTGTTTATTCATTGTATATGAAAAATATATATGCTAAATTACAACTTGATAACCTCAACTATCACTGTTTTTCAATTTGATAACCTCAACTTTTATAGTTACTAATTTGACACCCCAAATTTTTTTTGGTACCGCACAACTCGAATCCTTAGTTAGATAAGCATCCCCAACTAAGAAAAGTAATTTGATAAATCGGTCCAAAATCGTTGGAATTAGAACCTAGAACCGTAATGCCAATTTGGTTGACATTCATCACTCGTTTGATTGCGAGGAAACCCATAACTCCATTGTATGAATGCAAATCTAATTTTGGTTGCCCCAGTGTAATAATTGCAATTCTCATTAGGAAAATAATTTTTTTTGGAAAATCTTATATACCATGTTGAATTTTTTTGTCATGGTCACACTCATTTATAATTAAAAAATGTCATTAACAATCTCATACCGAAAAAAATCTTCCAAACTAGGGACAAGATCCAAATCACAATTGCAAAATTTATTACTCTGTTTGAATTTGAATTTAAAATTCCAATTCTCCTAATTACTTGCTATTTTTTCCTTTAAAAATTTACCAAAAAAGGAAATAAATAAATAAATAAGGAAAACCACGTCTAAGTTGTGCAAAGTAACCGTTAATGGAGAGGAAAAACCACTAACACTACAAATCAATAACCGAACAAATAACGACGAAGCCACTCCTCCCCCAAATCCTTCCTCCTCCTCTCCTCCTCCTCCTCTCTCTTCTTCTTCTTCTAACAAAACCCTAACCCTAATTTTGCAGACAGCACCAACCATGTACTCGTCCTCCCCGTTCATATTCTCCCTCCTCCTCCTCTTCTCCATCCCGGCCATCTTCTTCGTCGGCCCCCGGATCCTCCCCCCCAAGACCCTCCCTTCCATTCCCGACCCGACGAGGCCGACGACCTCGCCCTCTTCCGCCGCGCCACCCTCTCCTCCTCCTCCTCCCTTCGCCTCCCGCCTCCCCCCTCCCCCCCAAAGATCGCATTTTTATTCCTCACCAACTCCGACCTCTCCTTCGCCCCCCTCTGGGAGCTCTTCTTCCGCGGCCACCACCGCTCCTTCAACCTATATACACCTCGATCCGAACTCCAAGCTCAACTCCTCTCTCCTGACCCCCTCCTTCGTCGGCCGCTTCATCCCCGCCAAGGCCACCCAGCGCGGATCCCCGACCCTGATCTCGGCGGCGCGCCGGCTGCTCGCCGCGGCCCTCCTCGACGACCCCTCCAACGCCTTCTTCGCCCTCATCTCCCAGCACTGCGTCCCCCTCCACTCCTTCCGCTTCGTCTACCGCACCCTCTTCTCCTCCCCCGCCGCCTCTCCCGCAAGAGCTTCATCGAGATCGTCTCCTCCGAGCCCAACCTCTGGAGCCGCTACGTCGCCCGCGGCGACGACGTCATGCTCCCCGAGGTCCCCTTCGGGAGGTTCCGCGTCGGTCCCAGTTCTTCGTCCTCGCCCGGCGGCACGCCCTCCTGGTGGTGCGCGACCGGAGGCTCTGGAAGAAGTTCAAGATGCCGTGCCTCAAGGCGCGCCGGGACTCGTGCTACCCGGAGGAGCACTACTTCCCACGCTGCTGTCGATGCTGGACAGCGAAGGGTGCACGCACTACGCTTGACGAGGGTGAACTGGACGGAGAGCGTCGGCGGGCACCCGCACCTCTACGGGCCCGGGGAGGTGACGTCGGATCTGGTGAGGGCTCTGAGGAGGTCGAACTCGACGTACTCGTACCTGTTCGCAAGGAAGTTCGCGCCCGCGTGCCTGGAGCCGCTGATGGGGATCGCGGAGAGCGTCATTCTTCGGGATTGACGGTGGCCAAACGGACGGTTCGATGTTTTTGCTGTGTGTTTATGGAAGTTGTTGTCGGTGGTGGTGGTAGATTGGTGTGGAGAAGAGCAGTGAGAGAGGTATGCTTCTTTCTTGCTCGATCGCTTACCTGCATTGTGCTGCTGCTGCTCTAATTCCACAATGTTGGATTTTGTGTAGCATTTGCATATAATATGAATGGTCTCAAGAACAGAGACCAGTTTTTGAGAATTTTTGGGGTTGTTCTAGTAGATTGTATGAATTGAGAAATGGAACCAATCTTTTCCTCCCGACATATAATAAAGATGCAGTTCTGCACACAATGTGATGTGTGAGGATCCTTGCAAAGTGTGATCTTTGGATCAAAATCCATCATTCGATTGCTTGCATTATTGTCCATTTGGTAGTGGAGAAGTTGCAAAGTGTGATCTTTGGATCAAGATTCATCCATTTGACTTGCTTTGCATTGTTCATTTGGTAGTGGTGGAGACGATTTCAGGTGGGATTTTGCGTATATATTGTAAATAAAATGATAATTTTGTAGTTAGATACACTATATCAGATATGACTGAAGAATGGAACCATCTCTAGTCCTACCCATCCTACTGAAAATGTCTTCTTTAGAAGATGTGAGAATATATGAGATTCATTGCAAAGATTTAATTGGATTGACATCCGCTCTTAAGCCTAGTTGATGAGGTTTTTGGTTTCTTCTCTAGATTGATCTGCTTTAGTGAGAACAATAGAGTGGACATTTACGGTGGAATAGTGTACATAGTTTCTATATAATTGGAGGGTGTTAACGGATATGTGCAAAACTTACAAATTTCTTATTTAAAAACTAGGGTTCGCTAAATGTTAGAAGTAATTTAAATGAAATTTAGCTGCAGATCGTATGTGATTTATGAATGTTGGAGATGACATATGTCACATTAATGTGTTCAAGACAACTCTTTTCTTCCATCAGACCTCTCAATGTACGTTTATTATTAGTCATCATGTCATGCTTTCCAGGTGATACAGTTGCAAAATTCGACCTTTAGATTAGAGTTAATATAGACAGAGATTCTGCATTGTTGTTGTTTTTGTTTATTATTAATCATCATGTCATGCTTTCTAGGTGATGCATTTGCAAAATTTAATCTTTAGATTAGAGTTAATATAGATAGAGATACTGCATTGTTTTTTTTAGAAGGGACTTGTTTGCATGAGGAAATTGTAGTGTATAGTTCGTCTGTGAGGGTTTTTAAGAGATTGGGTTCAGACTTTGAATATTTTGTTACTGGAGCATGAAAACCATCCTGATCCTATTAGATCATCATTGGCTTACTGTTTGACGTGAGTTGACAATCAAACCTCAAGAATTTGGGGTTTGTTCTTGTTTGATTAACTTTGGTGGTTTAGCAAGGTTTAGAAGAACTCTTGCTTGAATTACTATGTAAATGTGCCTGATAAATTTGACCTTTATATCCTGTTTATATTTTTGATGCAGATCTAGACTAGTGTGACACATGAGTTTGGCTGTTATTACATCCCATCTTTTTGTCAAGTAAATGGAGGGTCAAGGATTGAGTATACCATGCAAATTTCTCTTTCAAATTAGAACAATATCGTCCCATAAGATTGTTGTCAGCTAGTAGTTTGAAGTTACTCGAGGAAATCAAAACTCAATAATTGGAGATAAGATACTCTTGCTAGGTTATATTCGAAGACGAATGTATGAATTGTTTAGTGTATTAGTAGAGCATGGTCGGAAACACCCTTTTCTGCTCATGTTACTTAAATGAAGTATATCAGTCTGACTCTTGTTCAGATGTGTAAAATTCCAGCCAGAATTTGTACGCTTAGGAAATTAATTACATCCTATATGTTTGTTTTCTTTTCCTCTGCCCATTTCTCGTATGGTTAGCTATGAGACGTCTACCTATTGAATATTTTGTGTAATACGGAAGATGTTGAAGATGACTAGTTTTGCTTCTCTATTATTTTCCAGAATGAGCGTGAGCTAAAAAGTTGTCGTTTTTTGTTTTAGAGTGGTTGGAAACCACATTTTCATCAAAGATTACTAAGAAAATGAAGTTCATTAGTGATTAGTCTGACTGTTTTACGCGACGTTTAAACTTAATTCCATTGGTATGATTTATGGGATTCATTACATTCTAATTATTTTTTTAGTGTTTTTTTTTTTTTTTGGAATTTGCCCATTTCTGCCGCTGTGGTTAGCTTGAAATATCTGCTTGAATATCTGGCTAGTGAAGTTTGTCCTGGATATTTGTGACCTTCGACAAGAAAGTGATGATGACTAGTTCTGCTCATCTTTCCCTTTGCAGGATGAGTGTGAGGTGAAGATGCCCCATCGCCTGAAGCTCCGACTTTCTCTCCCCCTTTCAAGTCATCAAGTAACAACTATTTTTTTGCTGTTCCATTCAGATCTTGAGCAGGTGATGGAAGTTGTAAAAGGGCGATTGTTAAATGTAAAGAAGGGTAGCAAAGCAAGCTGAAACATGGGTACTACGGTCAATTCCCTTTGTGTTACATATGAGTGCAATTTATCAGTGTATAGAGTGGTTTAATTTTTTTTTTTTTTTTAGAATTCTCATCTCTTCTGCAACTTTCTTTTTGTTACATAAAATTATCCCTAAAATTTACTTGTATTTTAATAAGTAGAAGCAAAATATCATTGTCTTCCTTTACTTGAGAAGTAGAGAAGGCATTTCCTTTTCCTTCTTGTTTCTTATGAATGGTTGGTGGGTCTGAAGTGAATGCTACACCTTTCCTTCTTTTTCATCCTCTGCCACTGTCTTCATTCTTATTGTTCTCTCTCTCTCTCTCTCTTACATGTGTCTTTAATCCTCTTTCCAAATGATCTTTTCCTGTACCCTCCTTTCCCTTCTGCTTTTCTAGTTTGCTGGCAGGCATGGACCTGCATAATGGTGGGTGGGTTTTGGTTGTGAGTGGGCCTTTGCTGGGAACCAATGGACCATCCATTTATTGTCATCTTCTATTTTTTTCCAATGCCAAGGGCTGGTACAATGCACCTACTCCTGCATGCTTTCACTGATGCAGGAATAGAAATGGGATGGTGATGTAGTAGCAATGGCTGGCTCTATACTAATGACAATGCAGAGTCTGATAGGCATTTCTATTGACACTAAATGAGTATGGGTGTCGGTTGTGTTTCTTGATGATGTTTGTGTTTGGTGTTATTTTGGTCTCCAACCAAACCTTTCCAGTGGGGGATGAAATGAGTGCAACTGTTGGTTGATTATTCCAACTTCTACATTTTTGTCATGATAAGATGTGACATAAATTATGTGCGGGATGTCACGGACTTAGTGTTTTACACTTCGTCGCGTGCGGCACACTATCTTCCTTCTCGAAGACTCGTGCAAGCCTTCCCGAACCGACTTAGCTAGAATGCTAAGTAAAATAAGAGAAGAGTGGAGCAAATGAGACTTGTAAGAATTTTTTCTATTACTTGGATAATGCTTATAAGTTTTGGTGGTGAGGAACAAATGAGACATCTCCCTTATTTATAGTACCCATAGGGCTAACATGGAAACATCAAGGCCCACATGGCTTACATGGAAACATCAGGATCCTTTGGAATCGGCATATTTCAGAGATTATTTTAAGGACTAGATAAAAATAATAAAGCTTCTAGTACATACAGAAAGATCATGAGACATCTAAAAAGGTCTTGAGTCTTCTGGAAGATTATGGGGTCCTCTAGAAGATCCTGGGACCTTCTGGATCACCATCTTCTATAACATTCTGGAAGTTTCTGCATAATCTTAGTTCGTGGAAGGCTATGCAATTTTGCCTCGGACGGGGTGCAACTTTTTGGGCGTTACAGGGAGCTGGGGACTGGAGATTTCCTACTCCAAGTTTGGAGTTGTTTTTCTTTGAAATACTTGGGACCAAGAATATGACTTGCTCATCTTTCTCACATGACTTTGATCATTTTCCATTTCACCACTTTCATGAGCACTTTGTAGTATGTATGAGACATTAAAGGTCTGCAGAATTAAATAGCTGTGCTGAATCCTGATAAGTTGATTACTAAATTTCAAATGAAGGGAAGTCCAAGAGTATGACTTGTTCATCTTTACACATGACCTCGTCATTTTCCTTCCTCCAGTTTCATGACCACTTGTAGTATGTATGAGACACAGAAGGTCTGCAGAATTAAGTAGTAGTGCTGATAAATTTTGTATTAAATTTCAAATGGCTTGGTTTGTCACTGTCTATATGTTAATTCTTCTACACCAGAAAAAATTGACTAAAGAAGACAACTATGGGATATGAGCATAAGAATTGTATACTCATGCCATTAACATATTGAAAAGTAATTCACATATATTCCATTTGACCTTGACCAGTAAGGAAATATACTTGAGCACAAAACTAATTATATATGACTGAAGTGTTGGAGAGACCATATATGTAAGTATCAAACACCAATTCATTTGTGCTAGTTAGTGTGTCATAATGTGAAACATGTTTAGTACACACTTGTTCCTTTATTTGCTTGTGATGAATGCTTCATTTCCTTCCCTTTTGCTAATGGGTGTGTGTGTATGTATAGAATTATTGCCTTGTCGGAGTCAGGAAAATGTTTAATATCTTATTCCACGGTTGATTTCTAATGCTTCATTTCTTTTTAACATCATTGTGGTTACGGAGTGTGTCAAGAAAAGTGTCTCCCTAGCATTATTCTATCAAAGAGTAATGCTATGGAGACACTTTTTTTGACACACTTGATAACCACACTGATGTGGCACTTTTTTTGACACACTTGATAACCACACTGATGTGGCAGTGCATTATTGGTTGTCAATTGTTACCTCTCATTTAAGGCTTTCCTTATATATTCAATATGTACTGTCACATCAGTGTGATTATGGAATGTGTCAAGAAAAGTGTGTCTCCCTATCATTACTCTTTATCAAAATGCTATCTTTCATTTTTGAGTAATTTTATTCCAAAATTGACTTTCTAAATTTTAGTATAATCAAGATCTTTGTTCTGATGAATGTACTTCTGAGTGCTTTCATGCTTTGGTAAGCTCACGAGGATCATTTCAGGGGCAGCTTCCTTTAGATTCTCTGCAATGTGAACAAGACTTTATAACTTAGGTGGTGTCCTATGAAAATGAAAGATATAATATGATTAGTGAGTATTAACAAAGCTTAGTTTGGAACCTTGGTTAAAACATAATAGGTTGGTCAAGTACACAAGCTTGTAAAAATAACTAAAAATTTAAAATTATACTTACGGAACCGAGGATATCTAGAGTGCAAGACTAATATTTAATCACTACACCACAATTATTTTATGTTAACTATTACAACCGCAATTTTTTTATATAACTAACAATTTATATCTTAAGTTTGGGGTCCCTGTAAACATGGGATCCAGAACGGGTGTACTCGGTGCACTTGCTCAGAGCCAATCCTGAATCAAAGTTAGGATTGTGCAAAGCTTCCTTTAAACAATTAAATAGTGAAGGCTTAACATTTCTGTTGTGGACCTATATTCCTTTCACATAATTGGTTTTTTATTTTATTTTTTCTCCACAACACAATTAATAACCAATAATAATTACACAATTTCAACTATAATAATTGTTCATCATCTAAAAATAAATTTACTTTAAAATATTTTATACTATTTTAAATGGGTTTGTCATTTTTTGAGTGACAACACTATCAAGTTTCATCTATCGATTCTCGAGTTATGGAAACTAGAGAATCGTCCTACTATGACGTCCTACTAGCCTAGCAACACACACAACACTAAACAACTCCTCATACCGATCGACTTGCATTACGAGACAACTGTCTCATACTACACAGTACTAGAAGTCATCCAATGCCAATAATAAGTATTGGACAACCAATTCTCAACACAAAATATGAGTCCAGTCCACAAAAGTAGGGCTGCAAACGAGCCAAGCCGAGCCAAGCTTTCGTAAGCTTAAGCTTGGCTTGACTAGAATTAATCGAGCTCGAGCTCGAGCTCAAGCTTGATAAATTTTTTATTTTAGAGCTTGAGCTTGGCTCGAGCTTGTTTATATTAAGCTTGAGCTTGGCTTGGTTTGAGCTCGAGCTTGGCTTGATAAGCAAGCTTGATTTAAGCTTGATAAAAAAGTTCAAAATTAAGCTCGTTAAGCTTGATTTCAAGCTCATTAAGCTTGATTTCAAGCTAATTAATGAGCTTGATTTCAAGCTAGTTCGATTTGAATTCAAGTACATGTAATAGTAACAATTTATTTATAAAAATTTAATTAAAAAGGTTCCTTAATATCAATTATTAAGGATATAATGCACACAACCATATTGTTATGCAAACATATATAAAATTAGAATTCAACAAAGAACAAACGAGCTCCTAAACGAGCTTCTAAACGAGCCAGCTCGCAAGCTCATAAACGAGCCAGCTTGCGAGCTTAAACGATCCGAGTACTTCTAAGCTTGAGCTTGGCTCGTTTATTAAACGAGCTCGAAAATGAAGCTTGAGCTCAGCTTGTTTACTAAACGAGCCGAGCTCAAACGAGCTTTTATTGAGCCGAGCTTCGAGCAGCTTGCGAACGGCTTGGCTCATTTGCAGCCCTACACAAAAGGCTAGAAATCTACGAATATAGCATAACGAGTAGGGCTGCAAATGAGCCAAGCCGTTCGCGAGCTGCTCGAAGCTTGGCTCGATAAAAGCTCGTCTGAGCTCGATTCATTTAGTAAACAAGCTGAGCTCAAACTTCATTTTCGAGCTCGTTTAATAAACGAACCAAGCTCAAGTACTCAGCTCGTTTGAGCTCGCAAGCTGGCTCGTTTGAGCTCGCAAGCTGGCTCGTTTATGAGCTTGCGAGCTGGCCCGTTTAGGAGCTCGTTTAGGAGATTGTTTAGAAGCTCATTTGTTCTTTGTTGAATTCTAATTTTATATATGTTTGCATAACAATATGGTTGTGTGCATTATATATTTATATATCCATAATAATTGATTTTAAGAAACTTTTTTAATTAAAATTTTATAGATAAATTGTTAACATTATAGGTACTTGAATTCAAACATAACTAGCTTGAAATCGAGCTCGTTAGGCTTGAAATCAAGCTTAATGAGCTTGAAATAAAGTTGAGCAAGCTTGAAATCTAACTTAACATGCTTGATTTTGAGCTTATCAAGCATGAATCAAGTTTGCTTATCAAGCCAAGCCCGAGCTCAAACCAAGCCAACCTCAAGCTTAATATAAACAAGCTCGAGCCAAGCTCAAGCTCTAAAATAAAAAACTTACCAAGCTCCAGCTCGGGCTCGGACTCGAGCTCGATTAATTCTATTCAAGCCAAGCTCAAGCTTACAAAAGTTTGGCTCGACTTGACTCGTTTGTAGCCCTAATAACAAGCATTGGTACGAACTTGAACTAGAATGAAAGTGACCATATGACACTGTTCAAACTTGTAAGAGTGATACAAGTAGGTCCCATAGCCTACACATGAGGATTTCTAGTCGGAAGTGAGCACGCTCGATACGAACACATCACTCAAGGGTTTATCACGCATGTCATGAGCGTGGTAAGCTACAAGAGTTATAACAATGTGTCCATCACAGAAAACGTACATAATAAGCGTGTATCGACCCAGTGTTGCAAAATTGAGATAATTAGGATATGGGATCAGGACAACCTAAACCGAAGAAAAATGTATGGTGATTCATGAAAACATATATAATAATAATTTATCTAAGATTTGGGTGAAGCACGGTTGAAATCGGAATGTGAAACGAGAAAAGGTCACACAAAAGCAGGGTTGTAACGGGCTCTGCGGCGTAAAACTTTGATACAGAATGTATCAAAGTTTTGATATCCCTTATATATAACAAGTGGACCCTCCCTCAAAGTTTATGTATATATATATTCCTCGTGTCAAAAACATGTATAAGAAGTGTCGAGCTCGTTCCCGTTGTATAAGAAGTGTCGGGCTCGATCCGGTGGCTAGAAATCAAGGTGCTTCAAAGCAAATTGTCCTAGTGGTCTAGTGATGACAATATGCACGAGGAAATGGGATCAAAATTGAGATACAAGAAAATCCAACATGCATATATCATAAAAACCGATATTTTCTGTCATGGAGAAAATCAACATGCGGAGACCTAGTGGCTCATGCTTATGCAAGTGTCAAGGGTCCAAAATATTCATTGTTAATCAAACAAGGCATCGTTCCAATGCAGAAGTAAGATGTACTTGCATTGGAGCTCACTCAAAAATGTGAGAGAGAGAGGGGCAAATATTAATGAAAGTGGGGAGACAGAATTTAAAGTTTTTACAAATCTTAAGAGAGAATCCTTGTCGTTTGATCTCGATCGAACGGTCAGAGCAAGTAGCAGCAGGGCTGTTTACTGGCGCAAAAAATTTTCATCAGTACGCTAGTAATATACTGGCAATACACTGACAATGTACCGACACTACACTAGCAGTGGAGAGAAATTTTGATGCAACCGGCTGTATCAAAGTTTTGATACAGCCGGCTGCATCAAAGTTTTGATACATAGCAGTGTACTGGTGGCCTTATCTTGAGCCTAGAAATTTAGGGTTTGAATTTACCAACTATGTTGAATCCTAGCCAGGGGCTACGGCACTTAGTCAAGGATCTCTACAAGTCCAAGGTGGGTTAATAGTTAACTTGGTTATTCAAGAAATTAAGAAGCACAATTTATCTTATATAAGCTATTATTTTGACTAAAAAAACTGAGTATCGCACGGGTATCTCTTATGTGCGATACTCGAGACACGAAAAATACGAAAATGAATACAATCAAGATGTGGGGTAACATCACTGGCACCACGTGTCACTCAATAGGACTTCCGCTCCTTGTTAGCAATTCGGCAAGCGAAAAAAATTAGGAACGACAAAAGTACGAGTATAAATCGGCACAATATAAATAAAATATGGTCAAAAATTCGGTCAAAAATTCGTCTAACGAAAAACATTCGGATCAGATTTAATTCGTGTTTAGTACGTTTCATATGAACCAATTCGGCACTAAAATTCGGCATATATATATATAGGGGCCCACCCACCTCTACTCCTTCATAAACAAGGGTTCAGTATGAGAATAAGAATAGGTTGGATTTTCGGTTTTTCTTTGATTGTTGCAAGCAACATGTGCAAAGACTCTTGGATTTCTTTTTTTGGTCACTGTGAGACTTTTTCTTCTTTTCTTTTGATAAATTTTGAGAATTGTGCCAGTCTTAATATCTAATAGCAGCCCAAAATTTTTAAAAATTCGTACGGTACGCGTTTAAAACGCCACATGCTTAAAATTTGCGTACAAATCCGAATTTTTCAAAAGTACGCAAGTATTATACGTTTATGTAAGATACGAAAAATTTGCGTATAATACGCGTTTTATTCGGGTGATTGCTAACAAGGCTTCCGCTACACCTTCAAGATCCGTGCAAACCTCCCGAGGGATACATGCATGTGCAATACGGTTAGAGAGAGAGAGAGAGAGGGAGAGAGAGCCGTCTTCAACTACTTATCTCCATCAACAGTGGGCTGCCTTCAAAGAATTCCTTGATCCATCACTTTTTGATTCAAATGTGAAGATAAAAAAAGGGTTAATTAGTTGTACCTCCCTATGGTTTGTACATATTTTGGTAACTGTTCCCGTTGTTTCAAAAATAAAGAACACCCCCCTGTCTGCTTAATTTTTCACTCATTTTCTTCTATGCACCAGGGGGGTACAACTAATTAACTTTATAAATCAGGGGGGTGTTCTTTATTTTTAAAACAACAGGAACAGTTACCAAAATATGTACAAACCATAGGGGGGTACAACTAATTAACCCGATAAAAAAATTTACATAATAAGTAATAAATTTTTGATCGATCGACGAATCTTTTTTCTTTGAGATTGAAGCTCTTTATAGCCATTCGATCGACACTTGTTCCACTACCAGATAACATTATAACCGTCTCTCCATGACTTACCTCTACCTTCATACTTCCACAACACTTGCCAGTACTGGTGGGGTTGTCTCCATTTTCTAAGGCCACTCCATGTACTTATCAAAAGTCATGAGAGATATACCTAAAGGTGGGTTTGTGACCAATGTTTTAAAAATCGGACCGATGATCGAACCGAATTTTTTTGGTATAGGTCGGACCGGGGTTCAACCGGGTTCAACTGGGATTCAATTGTAGTTCAATAGACTTGGTTTAGTTTGATTCAAATAGGTAAAATATCCATATTTACTTCTTGGTTTAGTTTGGTTTGATCATAAGTATGTTAGTTCGGTTTAATTTTACAACTATAAGGTCGATTAAAACCAAATAAAGAATCAAATGGTCCAAATTTCTCATAATAATTTATTTTGAATTTTTTTACAATGAAAAAATAACCAAAATTGGCCGGTTCAATTGTGAACCGGTTCGGCCGGTTCACCGGTTGAACCCGGTTTTGACAAAAAACCGACGATTCTGTAAAAGACCCGATTTTAATCGAACCAGACCGATTTTTTGACTTAAACCGGTTGGATCCGGTCCAACTGCCGGTCCGGTCCGGTCCGGTCCGGTCCGATTTTTACAACATTGTTTGTGACCCATCGTGGACATGAATGGACATGGGGATATGTCATAGTCTGCTCTATTTGGGCTAAGTGAGCCTTGTTGGACTTGTGTATGACCTCTTTTCTCCAACCTCCAACCAATGTCCTAAAGCCCATCGATATTTCCCTGCCATAAAAATTAGAAATGAATACAAACATTAAACTAGGTTACAAGCTATCACAAGGACTAATATGGAAAAATAATAATGATATGAAGGTCTTGTACTCAAATAATAAGATTTAAGCGCCTTATATAGAACTTAATAATATAATAATATATTAAAATAATAATGCATTAATATAAAATGAAGGGACGCAAAAATAGTCCAAAAAAAAAACACCCTACTTTCGGACGCCAAAAAGAAAAAAAAAAGCTAAAATTTGGGACGTGAAATTTAATTGGTGGAGCGTGGAATTTAATTGGATGGTTAAAAAATTTGGTTATCTTAGTTGACGGTCTAAACTATATTCGACAATTTAATGTCCAAATTTAGGATTTTTTTTTTTTTAAGACGCAACGATTTCTAACTTATAATTTCTCAAACCTTTGTTCCTTCTACGTAATTGTTTAAAATTTCTATGCTTTTGAAGCAATTTTCCGGAAAAAAAAAATTCCGCTGTCGTGGCCCACCACCTGGATCAAAACCCGGATGCCATTTCCGTCGTGAGAACCAAAAAAAGAAGAAGAAGCAATACTCCGCGTCTCCCTCAACTCCTCTCATTTCTTTCCCAACCGAGACCCGGAACCCGAAATCCGCTCCGACGATGGCGAGGTCGGCGTCGACCACGGCGGCGATTATGCTGGTGGCGGTGGCCTTGTTGGTGGCGGCGGAGGCCGGGGACACGAACCACCAGTTCTCCCCGTGCGGGGACTCGAAGATCCAGCGGCGGGATGGGTTCAGCTTCGGCATCGCGTTCTCGACGAATGAGTCCTTCTTCTCCGGGAACACTCAGTTCTCCCCGTGCGACCGCCGTCTCCCCCTATCCTCCGGTGGCGGGGCCCAGCTCGCCGTCTTCCGGCCCAAGGTCGACGAGATCTCCCTCCTCACCATCAACACCACCACCAACACCAAAGTCAGTCCTCTTCTTCTCTCTCTCTCTCCCCTTCGTTTATTTGTGGCGCATCTTGTTTGATTGTGGTGTGTTTGCGTGCGATTCTTATCAATATTGTTATTTTCTTGGGTTTTCGGAGATTAGTGATGGTAAGTTTGAATTTTTGCGTGATTGTTGATTACATTTGCGTGCTAGAATTTGGAGAAACTTCATAGAAAAATTTAGATCAGAACTTTTGGAATTTATGAAAAATTTGAAATCTAGGGTTCCAGCGACTCTGACGAAAATTTGAAAAGTGGGGGAAGTTTATGTCGATCATTTCAAAAGATTTTGAAGATTTTGAAATTTATGGAAGGACTATAGATAGAAATTTATGAAATTATGAGGTTTGTGTGCCTCTATTGATAATTTGTCGATCTACCTCGATGTGTTAGGGTTTCATGCGGCCTTTTCCCTTCTCTCTTTGTTTGCTTGTGTTAGATGTCCAGCGCTTGTAGCTCAATTGGAAAGCAGTGTGGACACCAGGCGAGGCCGACAAGGTTCGAGCCCCACAACTGTAAGGACGTGTAGGTGTGTGTGGGTTGTAATTAAAAATAAAAAAAAATCTTCTCAAGAATGCTCTTAGGGATTCAATGGTTGTGTTATGATAATTTTGCACATTTGCATGATTCCAGTAAAATTGGAGGAAGTTTATGCTAGAATTGAGATGGAATGTTTTGATGGATGATTTGTCAATCCATGCGATCCTCACTCATGTATATGCCCTATCTTGATGTATTAGGGTTTTGTCTCGTGAGTCCTTTTCCCTTTCCTTCCTTCTCTCCCCCCTATTTGTCCGGCTATCTATGGTGGGTCTTGTTTGATTGTGGCATATTTGTATGCAATCATCTCAAGAATGCTCTTTTCTAGGTTTTGACAATTCCATGATGGTAATTTTGAAATGTTCGTGTTATTCTAGGTAGATTGGATGAATTTTACGATAGAATTTAGATGGAGAGAGGCACATATATGTTATCAACATAATGGAACTTCAAGAACGAGATCTATATAGACACAAATCAATGGACCCCCACATCTCTATAAATATCCCTTCTCTGGTCCAATGCGATATGAATCAACAAATCCTTTATCCCAAATTTTTGGGGTTTGGGTTTTGAATCCTTATCTTCCATTCAGCTAGGACAATATCCTCTATAATACTAACAAAAACCATATGCTTCTTTGAAACTTCAAATCATGTTAGTTTAGGCATACCTCTAGTCTTCATGGCTCCTTCAACTACTAGTTTATTGCTCCTTGTCAAAGCATCTATCGATCTATTTGTGATATATGAACAAAAAATAGGTGAATACCATAGTCAATAATGGATAAAGAGCTTTAAGTTGAAGGAGCTTATTTTGAAGAACATCATTTTGACGAAGAATCTGGACACCCGGAAATATGTTTCATATAACTTGACAAGAAAAATTTGAATCATGAATACATGACTCTTTACATGTAAGACCTAATTTTACAAATTTATTATGGGTATAAAAAATTTTATTGTCACTTGTCACTTTATGCGGTCCTCAGTTGTGTCTATCTCGATGTATTAGGGTTTGTCCGATAACACGACTTCTTTATATTTTGTGATATGGAAGAACTTTATGTATATTTGTTGCACTCTATATTGTTTGGATACACCAAAAGGAGGGCATATTCATGTGCAATATGTACGGACATCAATGTTGTAAAAGTCTTTAGACGATAGTCGGACGGGCACATGACGCCTAGCACCTATTGCTGCCTAGGCGTCGACTAGCACCGAAAGTGTCTAGGTGCCCCACGACTAATTCTGATTTTAGAAAAGTGAAGGACATCCTGTAATTTGGTCCAAACATGGCGCCCATGTATTGTATTCTCATGAACGAGGCTAGGGCTTGAACATAGATACCGGAATTCACCTAATAGATACCGTTCCGCTATCTGAGAATGTGTGTTTCGTGATCGAAGAATTCATCGCAATGGGGGATGCCAACAAATTGGAATTTGAAACTATATGTTCCGACACACGAACACATTGTATACTTGGATTTCTAGCCAAATTGTTACATAAAAGATATATTTTTCTTTTTGTTTGTTAAATATATAAATATTTAACCCTTAAGCCTCACTACAGCTCTAGAGTTTTGGTGCAAGTGGCAAAGACTTTGACATGGTATGGAAACAATCAAAGCAACCCATGTTCAAATCTACTCTGACGTACTTTAAGTATATTAAAAAAATTATACTGCTGAATGAATTCATATCTCTACCTCACCAAAATGGGCCTTCGGCCTTCACGACCATCGTTGTTAGTGACGTAAGGTGCACAAAGGTGCAGAGGCTTCCTAGCGCCTCGACGCAAGATGTGTATGGCGTGCGGTTATTTGAATTAAGGCACACTTTTTACAAAAAAAGAAGAAGGAAAAATTATTTATTCTACACTATACATAACAAAATAATCAAACTGAATTAATATAGAACAATATATGATTGAATCAAAATAAACGAAAATTTTAGGGTTATTGATGAATTGATTTCTACTTCTAAAAGGAAGCTGGATTCAATTTTTTTTTATCCCATATTAAATATATTGATGTCTTTTACTAACAATTTAATATGATTGTGCCTATTGTATATATAAAATAGGAGATTATATGGTTATATTTGAAAATAAGTGTTGGAAAGAAATTAAAAGTTGGGAAGGGCATACAATTGTGCATATTATATGTACAAAATAGAAGATTATATGATTGTATTTGAAAATAAGTATTGGAAAGAAATTAAAAGTTGAGAAGGGACATCCATCGTAGCTCCAGGAAATGAAAGGAGTGTACAAAATTTTCCCTTTTGAAAGACATTATCTAAAGTTATCCTTTTCTTTTCTTTCTTTTTATTTTGAAACCTTCGTTAAATCTTAGAACAAAATTTGAAAGCAAATATGGAATCTCTCTCTCAAAAACTACTTCTTCTACTTCTTTTTGAAAAGCTACAATAATCCCAAACCAATTCCAAGGAGATCCTTGCCAAACTTAATCATAGTAAACCCAAACATGGAGAGTAAACAAAAAGATCTTATGAGAATTAGAGTCTACTGACTTTAGAAGTTTTTTTTTTATTTTCTTATCCATTTCCAGGATTTTCCAACACTTGTTCATGTCTTATTCTTGATATTGATAACATTAAGCTTTTATTTGTCCTAATTATTTATATTTATATGGCAAGAACAAGATATTATTTGATTTCCTCGGGTTCTGAAAATAAGCTCAGGAAAAGATATTAATAATGTATATATATGACAATTTTGATGCGAAGTTCATGAGTCATAATTGTCATTGCAAGTGTTAACATTTTTCTGTTGTCGTTCAAGAAGAAATCCTCTGATATATATTTTTTCCAACTTGTTGCAGTACTAAATCATAACACTTTGAAAGAAATTTAAATGCAGAAAATATTCAAAAAAAATAAAAGCTACAGAACAACGAATAAATCTTTAAAACGGGAAGAGAACCAAATGACGCGTCTTTCTGCGTCGTGCGCCTATACCCAAACCCTGAAGGCGTGCGCCATATGAGCGCCTACCGTAAATCGTCTCACCATAAGCATTTGAGGCGCTAGATGTGCGGCGTGTCGCGCCTTGCGCCCAGGCACGCCTTTCACAACTATGTTCGTGACGTGTTAAAATATATAAATATTCAACCCTCAATTAACCTTTAGAGTTCTAGTACAAGTAGCAAAGAGTTTAACAATTTCTTACGGTTAAAAGTTTGTATAGAGATTATCTTTTTGAAGAGACATTATTTGTAGGATTGTTTAGAACTTATGGATCCTTTTTAGATTTGAATTTTTTATGTTGCTATCTTGATTAACTTTGAATCTTAAATATACACTGTATGTTATATGACACATTTATGGATATTTTGTTGCAAGAACGTGATAGTTAAGGTATCTAAGTGCAAATTAGCATATTTCAATTATAAAACTTAAAAAAGGTTAGAAAACCCAGTCGAGCGACAACTATATTGTCTCTACTAAACGCCCATGTTTTGCTGCCGTCGGCCCCACAATGTGTCAAAAACCGGATCCGACCTCACCAAAAAGGAAGAGAACTGAAAAAGTAACCTGCGTCCCCTCAACTTCTCTCCTCTTCTTTTTCATAATCACACACGAAACCTACTGCAATGATGGTGTAATCGTCGTCAGTGACCATGACTATATTGGTGGCACTGACGGTGACAATGGTGTCAGAAGCCGAGGACACGAACCACCAGTTCTCCACATGTGGCGACATGAAGATACACGACAGGTCAACTTCGACATCGCATTCTCGATGAAGGAGTCCCTTCTCTGGGACGATAAAACTCTTCTCGTGTGACCGACGCCTCCCCTCTCCTCCGGTGGCAAGGCCCAGCTTGCCATTTTCCTGCAGAATAACGAAGCACTCTACAATTTGTTGTTAAGTCTAATTAAGGTCTAGAGACTCTCTTGTTGAAGATATTTCCTGTAGTAAAAATAAAGACTTATCAAATGGTAGAAACATATGCGAATTATTAAAAAAAATAAAATTCTTAACATATAAGATAGTACAAGTGATTGCTAAAACTATATCCGTCTTACTATGTGTTCTCATATCATTTCATTGCATTTGCTACAAGTTGACTTCCCTGACTGAGCTTGAGCTTGTGATACTTCTATCCCCGATGGATTCCATGAAGCTACTTGAGGTCACGACCTTTGGTTTTAGCTTTTACTGTAATAACATGGGTTGTTAATGTTCCATCTAAGATTGTAAGGTACGTGCAGTAAATCCGACATGTATATAGTAATGACACACTTCCGTGCTCCATCAACCCAATCCTATTCCTTCCGAAGTTCTCCCACAACCCAGTTGCTACATTGTAAACATCTTGATCTCGTGACACCCTCTCAACCATTTTGTTTAAGGATGGCAAACACTCCAAGATTAAAGTGGAGTAATTTGTCTTGCATTTACTAAGTTATGTCTATTTATCGAAGTATATCCAACAATATTGGTGCTATGTTTAGCGCTAAGAGTATCTCAACAAAATATACCGTTCAGGAATCAATTGCATATCCAACTTTTTTACTTCATAATGTATTTAGCATGTTTACACAACAATATTTCAGTCTTAAACTTTCCTCAGAAGAATTGTTTCTACATAGCAACCTAACTTAACTATGCCATCAATGACATCATCTATAGTATTCCCCCTTCCTATCCCGTCCTTTTATGATGATAATGATAAACATGTTTTAACTCAAGTTGGAAGATGGCAAGTAACTTTCTACTGTAGACCCTTCCACCATGAACCTCATTGCGTGCATGCTATGGAAGTCGGGTTTTGTTCTCAAGTGAAAGGTGTTTCATCTCTTTTCTTTATCCTACATGAGATTGATAACTAAAATAAGATTGGATCTTAAAATAAGTGTCTAGTATAACTAATAAGATGAGTTACATACTTACATGATACTTACCAAGTTTGATAACTAAAATATGGATTGGAAAGGGAAATGCTCACAAGTATTTGTGTAGGGTCAATTTTGGAAGTTCTTATTCATAAATACAAATAAAAGATAATGCTGCATTTGTATTGCTTAATCTGATCTTTTTCAAGGACTTAACCATTTAAACAGTATACGAGCTTGAGGAATATTACAAACATCTGAAGCATACTGGTGATTATAGCCTCTTCTAGTCTACATTTGTACAAAATGTTTGATTCTGTTTGAAATTGAAATGACAAAAATTACATTTGAGATGTGTTTAAGTTAATACCAATCATTATAATAGTAGATTAATTTAGTTGTATGCTATATGAAATATACTTTTAGAAGGTAATCATATTTTACTAAGATAAGAGGACAAATTTCAAGGTATTAATTTTAGTTGAAGGAACATAGTGGAAGGAATGCTATATCTGCACAATAATAATCTATTTGATGACAATTTATATGTTGACTTAATGTTTGTGAATTAGGATGACCCTAAGCAGGATGCATGCATCATGTGTTCATGAAGGCCAAATATCATCCAAACTAGTTCTTTTACTACTGCATTAATGAATAAAGTTTCAAATCATGCTAACTTTGAATAAACTAATAACCCACTACTTTGATTATTATATAAACACATAACCTCAGTATCTCGAGCCTCTTTTGTAAAATATCCGTCTTTAATTGTTCTATTATATGATACAATAACTATTTTCGATATCTTTTAGTATTTTTTAACATTTCATATCTTGGATTTCTATTGAAAGAATCATGGTCCGTTTGGATATGTTTTCTGATTTTTTTTTTCTTCGGAAAACTGTTTTCTGGAAGTTATAAAGTTGTTTTTCTGACTATAGAGATTTTGAGTTTGCATTTGGTTACTTTCATCTAGGAAATGGTTTTCTTAAACAAAAAAAAATGAAAAATTATGTTTGGTAAAATATTTTTAGAATTTTTTTAAAATTAAAATTTTATGAAATATTTGTATTAAAATTAATCTGCCCTTGTTTCCGTTCTGTGTCCCAACAAATTTTTACTGTATCCAAATTTTTTTGTATCTTGTTCGCTGAATTCGTGTCCGACATAGACACTACTCTCCGGATTCTCTTGCCCTTCCCCTCCGATCGTTATTCGTCTGGCTTTTAACATCGCCACCACCCATTCAGTACAACCGATACAACTTTTGTGTCCAACTTAGGGACACTTTTTGACACCATGACAACCCAAACTCGTCCACACTTCGGCAGTCTGCCCGCCGAGAAAGGAGAGGAATCCTGACGTCGCACCGTTCGACTCCTGATCATCTCGTCCGGCACGTGGGACACACTTTCTAACATAGCGTGTCCGTTCTACCCTCCGTCCAATCCACCTCCATGTCGCCAACGCCTCCACCGACGATGCCGACCACCGTCATTCAGATCAGATCTTCCCAAAGCAGGAGACCTTGGGGGAGACGGGGTCAAAGAGGGAGAAGGTCGCCCCTGCCGACTTTTCGCCACTCTGGCGAGCTTTCCACCACCGACGCGAGCTCCTCAAGCCGACTCCATGGCGAGCTCCGCTACGACCTCCATGTTGACGACGAGCTTTCCACCGCCGACGTTGGAGCTGTAAAGGAGAAGAGTTCCAAAATTTTGTGAGGAGATCCACACATTTTTGTGAGTAGTAGAGGTGGAGAGAAAGAGAGATGATGATGAGAGAGGAGAGAGAATGAGGGAGAGGAGGGCCAGCCATTTTTTTGTGAAACGGTTTTGAGAAAAGGGGTTTTGGCTCTTTTCTCAAAGCTACGTTTTAAGGTTTTGAGAAAAGATATTTTGGCTCTTTTCTCAAAGCTACGTTTTAACATCTGCTTTCCCAAAAAAAAATTAGACATTGATTTTCCAGTTCCCTTATCCAAACACTCTTTTCTTAACTTTTTATGTTTTCATTCAGAAAACTGTGTTTAAAAGAAGATCCAAACAGGCCCTCAGTCTTTTATGTTTATTTCTCAAGGAAGAAATACCTCCTACCCTTTAAAGACGCAGTTTATTGTTTTTACTCCAAAGTGTATGCTGCTTTGCTTTAGTAGGCTTGGTAAGCCATAATAGTTTTGTTCATATAAAGTATAAACAACTAGAAGCACATACATGTTTGGAACTTTGGATGTTAAATATGATGGAAGTGGAAAAGTGAAAAAGTGCATCAAAAATATTTATTGTACAACTAAGTTGGTAATAATTTATTAATAGTAATTATTTAATAATAATTAGTAGTATTTAGTTAAATAATTAGTATTAATTATTTAATTTAATATTAGTATTATTTTTTTATTAGTACTAAATAAAAACTTCAGTTATTTAGTTAAATAATTAGTATTAATTATTTATTTAATATTAGTTTTATTTTTTGTTAATGTTAAATAAAAAAGTTTCAATTAGTTAGTTAAATAATTACTACTAAATATTTAATTATTTAATAATAATTAGTAGTAGTTAGTTAAATAATTAATATCAATTATTTTGTTATATGTTTTTATTAATTTTTTATTTAATAGTAAATAAAAATTGATTCCTATAAATATTAATTATTTTTATTTAATATTAATATTAATTTTTAATTAGTTAAATAATTCATACTAATTATTTAACTAATATTAAATTAGTACTAGTTATTTAATAATAATAATAATAATAATAATAATAATAATAATAATAATAATAATTAATATAAGCTAATTATTTTATTTGAAATTAGGACTAATTATTTAATTAATATTAAATTAGCAAAATTGTCACTTCCGTGCACTTTCACTAAAAATGGGTAAAAGTGGGTAGGCCTCTTTTTCATATAGGACAAGAGGAGACGAGAACTAGAAAATAACGATGACTACAAGTTCTTGTCCCCTCTTTCGTATTTAACCAAATGCTGAAAGTGGCTCAAAATCCGCCCACTTTCACCTTGCAGTCATGCAAACAGCCCATTAGTGACTTAGTGTTATAAGAAGCTAGTTGTTAATCTAAGCTTCTAAGATTCCATGTGATGGTTAAGATGGGGCCTGACTGCAGAGGGCACTGGAAGATTCAGATATTGGTATGACATGTATGGTGGCCCAGTAATGTTTATTGTACAATAGTGAGAACCTAATAACAACATTGTCTAGCAGCTAATTGTACTTGAGTTGGTTGCTAAAACTTTCCTTTAGCTTCATGCCAGCTTTTCAGCATGATATTCTTGACGTGTCTGTATCAGTTGTAAACTAACTTTAGCAAGGTGGTTGACTGATGTTTAATATCGACTCCACATAGATCTTCTATACCTGACATCATGTGTCGTGGGTCATGGGTCAAATTATGAGATATTTTAAGTGCCCTATTTTGATGCAACCTTGGTGACATGGGCTTGGTTTCACCCAAGCCAACATCGGCTTTCTCGCTGTTGTGGACTTGCAGTTAGGGTTTCATCTATTTGTTCCGTTATTAGATGAGAGAAACTATATCTTTTGGTATTGGTCCTATTGCGCCTTATTTTATATGAGTCATAAGTTGACAGAAATCATGACTATGATTGGGCTGCTTGCTAGTGATAATGACATGCCATTATGACAGTTATGTCGTCATCATAGCTAATCCAATTGTAAGTTGGTAAGAGATGTATCCAATGTAGCGATGATAAGTGATAATTTCTGGGTTGAGGCTAAAATTTCAAGATTTCAGGACATGGCACAATGACCATGATGCAAGTACAGGTTATTACCATAGTTTCTGTGAATTTCATATGAAGAGTTAAAATTTATACCAATTTTTACCAAGCACCAAACCATGCAAGTGAGGTATTATGTCCCTTTGCTGTTCTGATAAAAGATTTGATCTGTCTACTTTTGATATCTCAGAGGAACTTATATTATGTTTCATGTGTGGTATTAGTTATTTGCTCATGTTTTCTTAGGGTTTTCAGCAATTTTATGGGCTACTCTAGCAATGCTATGTAGGGTTTTTTTTGTCCTCCATACTGGAATTAAATAAATATGCACTGTAGACATGTAGAGCTGCTACTTCCTCATGTTCTTCATGGTATTTGAAGGTCATTTTTTTATAGTCGGTGTTAAATAAGTATGCTATTTAGAGCTTGTGAATTGCCATTTTCACATGCCCTTTGGTTTGAAGCACTTCAGATATAGTTTGCTTGTTTCGTTTTCATTCATCTGTTGAGCTCCTAAAGTATTCTGTCATGTTAAGGAATATACTCACACAAGTGAACCTCTCATACCTGCTTTAACATACACTTTCTGCCTTTACCATATGTCCTTGCTGCCTTCATCCATATTCTTTTGCTGCAATCTTTTGTGTACATATATGCCAACTGTATGGACCACAATGTCAAAACTATTTCACTGAACTACTTTATTAATACAGTGTTGCATGATTGAGCCCATTCGGTAATCTGGAGAACGTTTTGCTTTTCAGGTCCTCGATGCTGGTTTCATGGTAGCATTTGCAGGCAGAAGGTTTGCAGCAAGGTCTCCTCCCACATTTGTTGGTAACAATTCTTACGTCGTAACCGGCTTTACTTTGGTAAGTTTGTAAAAGCATGTTTCTGGAATCAGTTGCGAGGGAGCAATAATTTTTGCATTCACTCTCTCTGTGTTCATATGGTCTTGCAGGTACTTGAATTTAAGAAGGGCACCCTCCAGAACTTCTACTGGAAGACGGACGGCTGTTCTTCTTGTTCCGGGAAGTCGGACTTCGTTTGCCTGAACAAACAGGAGTGTGCCATTAAAACATCCAGCTGCAAAACCAAGGGCGGCTCGGTGGACTGCAGCATTGGAATTCAGTTGGCATTCTCAGGTACTGACAAGCATGATGCAGTGCTCAACTCCTGGTTCGAGGTGTCTAATCTCCGACAGTACTCTCTCTATGGACTGTACTCCAACCTGAAGGGTTCTCTCACAGACCAGTTTAACAGTTTCTTCTAAGGCTATTTCCTAGTACCCATCATTTTGTGAAAAAAAAAATTTACTGGCTTTGCCACTTATGCTCATCTGGGCTTTGTTTCTGGAAGATGTAAAAAAGTGATGGATCCATTACCCGCGGACAAATATCGTTATTGTGAATGACTAGAGCTCGACTGATTCATTTATTTTGTGTTGTTTGGTATTGTAGTTGAAACTGTTATTACTCTTTCTTTCTTCAGCTATTCTTGTCATGCTTCTTTGGTTTTGCTTGGAGAGTTATTATTGGTGACCTGTGGATTGACTATTTCTTCCTGATGTTTATGATAATACAGCTCAAGAGTAATGTAACAATCTTCAAGTGCTATGATGATAGTGAAGTTGGTAGTTGATTATCATGCCAAATGAGATATTATTCTTCGCTGGACCAGTTCAAGCTTGAAAGGCGCATGAATCTTTTGATTAATGCTCGAGACAGAGCACTTCCTATGTCTCACAATATTGCAAATCTTTTGTTCTGTCTCTCTCGAGGATATGGACAGAACAAAATATTGGATGAATATTATTACTCTGTGCTGTCATTTTCATTTTGATACAGCTAGGAACATGTATTGGTGTAATTAGCAAATGGACCTACTGAGAAGTATGGTTTAAAGTAGGGATCTGATAGTAACTATTTGGACCTGTAACTATTTGGACCTGTTTGTTGCTTTGTCATACTTGCATCATGGATATGATAGTATACTATTTGGACCTGTTTGTTTCTTTGGCATACTTGCATCATGGATAATCATTGGCAATTGTCTATGTACAAAGTGCTATTCTTTGTGGGACAAGTCT
Organism: Iris pallida; assembly: GCA_029216955.1. Classification (NCBI taxonomy): domain Eukaryota; kingdom Viridiplantae; phylum Streptophyta; class Magnoliopsida; order Asparagales; family Iridaceae; genus Iris; species Iris pallida. Next base: position 27,558,273 of record JANAVB010005597.1, on the reverse strand, counting down.
AACAGTCTTTCCACTCGAGCTTTCAACTTTTAGTCTCTCCCAGAAGAATCCAATAGCTTAAAAGTTTGTTGAGATGATTTCAAAATTGTCTTCTTCCTTTGAGCGGATTTGTGAGCACATCTCATCAAAGCTAAATATCCAGAATTGCTAACCCCTTCAACCTCACTTCTAGGATGAGTTTGGTATAGCCTATTTTAGCTGCTGCTTTTTTTTTTGAAAAGCAACACGCTAAAATTCCAGCTTATGCCATGTGGATTTTTCAAGGCAGGGAGGAGCCGTAGCAGTTTATATGTATTCTTCTTCCAAAACTACCATTTACCTTCTTTGTCAAAATTCCAGCTTATGCCATATTATTAAAGCAGTTATACATTTTTTGTAAATACGTATCGAATTGTGCATTTCTGTCCTTTTTTATAATTTCAGGGAGAGATTCTTGCCAAACGGTTAATTGATTTTGACAACAAATTTTAACACGCAGTTACCAAACAACTTCAGTCTATACCTTATAATGGCAACTTACGCCACCAACCTACCGTAAGCTTCGACAATACTAAACCCACCCTAATGTGGTTGCACGAGTAGAGGGCCGGCCCACAGGATTGGGTTGTCCTATTTAAAACTAGTTTTTGTTGCTCCTTGATTCTTATCGTAGGTCGATCCTGAAGTGTCACTCGCAACCCCAATCTCTATTGGGATCACGCTGAGCATCATGGGGGTTGTCCAAGCAGAGGGGATTGTCCAAGACCGAAGTCTTGTCTGGGCCAGTCCTGCGTGAGTGACTAGCAGGGCCGGTCTTGGGGTAAGATAGACAAGCCATCGGACTTGGACAACCCCCTGGTTAGGACAACCCCCTAGGTCCCCAGCTTTCCGTCAAGTCTTTGTGGTCCACCCAAACTCTTCCTTGTCAGTTGAACTGGCAATCCCCCATGCACATATTTTGAGATTTAACAGGAAAGTCCTCGAGTAGCTTAGGAGTAAGAAGAGCAATTCGAAATCTGAGCCCCACGCTGCCGTCAGAACCAGTTAGAACTGGCTTCTTAGCGTATGTCAGAAATCATTGGTCTTATTTTTTTTCTTAGTCACAACATTTATAGCTTTCGGTTTGTTCAAATTTTTTTTTCTTTTTTTTTTTCTGTAGTCAAGGGACAAGGGGCAACCAAATTTGGTTTGGCAACCCAACCTGTTGGGTCAGCCCTGGTGACTAGTATGCCTAGATCAGATCTCTAGTTGTCGTGCCTATTGGTACTGGCACTTCAGTGTTTGAACTGATCAATTTTGATTTTCTTAAGTGTCTTTAGTCCAATGAATCATCTGTTGGGTTTTGGTCTTTTACAAAGTGAATTTTAGTCCCACATCGGCTAGACCAAAGGAGTTGTATCTCTATATATTAGCTTTGCTAGTTTAGAGATGCACATGTGGTGTGGAGGTGCACATGGGTGTGCCATGTAGGATTATTTTTCTAATGGAAAAAGGCTAAATCAACAATTGAAAGCATTCATGCTTTTTGCTCTTGGAAAATTTATTTTCATGGTAGCTAAGCCCCGTAGGGGCTTAGCGACTCGGACTAAGACTAGGACTCGGGCTCATGGGCTCATGAGGCATAATGTGGCGTTTTGTTGGCGCAAGTGGCTCAGTGCGCGGAGTGCAAGGAGCGCAGGATGCGCGCAGTTGGCGCAACTTGCAGCAGAACGTGCGTTTGCATGTTCGGGATGGTTTTTACCACGTCCCTAACTTTGTGGCAACCGAACAGTTGCTGCAGGGCCTATATAAGGCATCCTCTCTCTCAAGGAGATAGAGATACAAAGAATAGAAGCCACCACAGAAAGTTTATGAAGTATTTTTTTAACACAAGTAAACAGAGAATTCAGAAGTGTTCTTTAACACAGTTCTGATCTTCCAGTAGCCTTCGAGAGAGAGGAAAGGCGCCGCACCAGCGTTGCTTTTGTACGGGAGTGTTGGCACATCGATTTTGATACATTGTTCACAATAACCCTTGTATGTCTTTAGTTTGTACTTTTCACAGGCACTTCCAAAAAGACAAGAATAGAAGAAAGGAATCTCCATGCAAATTCCATGAAGCTTATCAAAGACCATGGAGCCCTGCAATTCTCCATTATCAAGATGATGATATACTACAACAAAGAGAAATACAAAAGACTATGAACCAGACCATGCAAAAAGATTCAGCTTGAAGACTACAAAGAAGACGGTTCTTATCCATGTTCTTTTTCTGAGTCTGTAAATGTCTAGGAATCTTTGTACGTACTTTGCTAGGATGACTAGCATAAAGATAGAAATGGTGAAGTAAATGTCTCTCAGAGGAGACGGAAAATCCGACGGATTTTCGGATAAATCCGCCGGATAATCCGATCGCTCACAGCAAGTTAGTGAGCAGCAGTTCGGATTATCCGACGGACATCTGCAAAAATCCTGCGGATAATTCGAACCCCTCACAGCAAGTTAGTGAGAAGAAGTTCGAATAATCCGACGGATATCCGCAGAAATCCGACGGATAATCCGAAACTCTCACAGCAAGTTTGTGAGCAGAAGTTCGGATCATCCGTCGGACTTTCGCTGAAATCCGACGGATAATCCGAACCTCTCACAGCAAGTTTGTGAGCAGAAGTTCGGATCATCCGCCGGACTTCCGTTGAAATCCGACGGATAATCCGCTTGACTTATTTGCAACTTTCGAATTCAAATCCAACAGCAGCTGACAGCTGCATTTAATGCATCTAACGGCTCTTTTTATGACCGTTACTATTGACCGGATGATCCGACAGATTTTCGTTGAAATCCGGCGGATAATCCGGTTGATGGCTGAATGCCCTTTATGACTTTGGATTTGTATAAAAGGGGCTTTAGTCTCTCCTCATAAAAGCTACCTCTTCCAAGCTTTAAATTTCCTCAACCACAAAAGAGCTTCACCATTACTACTCTACTCAATCTTCAATTGTCATCATCTCCCAAAGTGCTAGAGTATTTACGAGTTGTAATTTTCGATCTTCACGTGTTAGAAGATCAACAAGTTCTCTTCTCATCTGTTTGAAGTTGGCGAGCCTTCGTAAGAAAACTCGTGTGTTGAAGTTTGTCACGACTCGCACCCGCTAAAAGGGCACGTGACGCGACAACGCCCAGCTCTCACCGAAAAATCGGCGTGGAATGCTGTAGATTTTTCTACTCTAAACAGTTTATATATATAACAAAACCTGTCGAGAATATGGTCAACTCCGAACGGAGGACAAGCAATGAATATATATATACGAGTACTCAATCACGACTCTAAGATAATAAAGTAAAGACTGAAATGAAAAGACAACAAGACGATAAAATAATATATAACCTGTCAAGTCCAACACAAAGAATATATACAAGTCCAAGTCTCTAATACAGTCCATAATAATAAAAGTCTCAAAAGTAGCTGGAGACAATGTCCAGTACAAAAGACCTACTCTAACTAAGTAATAGGTAGGGTCTCGTCAGGCGGGGCTAACCCCTGCTGGACCAAAGTCTCCAAGTCTATTCCCACTACGTCATCCGGACCGTAGTAGGTACTGTAGTCTCCCTCGTCTGTATTTGTAATATTTTCAACATATCCTGTCAGGATGGAACGAGTACAATCCACTAACAACATTTCACAAGATATGACAAAAGCTATAATCTGTAAATAGAGAGTATATACAAGAAAATCATGGAATGTACATGTGAGAATCATGGCAAGGTAAGCTATAAAAATAGAGCTAGAACAAGGCAAGTAAACTGATCATGGCATGTACAAGAATCAAGAATCATATATCTAGGTGTGTGAATACTAGCTACAACATGTGGCTGGCTTGGGTCTTGCACAAGGTCTACTGGCCTGGTTAATCATACGTGGAGTGTATGATTAACACTCACAAGGTCTACAAGAGTAACAAGGTGGATAATGACCACATGTCTACACTAATACTCCCCGTCCCCGACTGGTAGAGTGGATCCAAACAAGACACGTCACGACGCGGGATTCTACGAGAAGGGAGCAAGTCTCCTCGAGAATCGACGTCCATATACTGCACAAGAACTACAAGGGGGCTTGCACAAGACATACCAAGACAACAAGGAATAACACCTCATGTCGGGATCCATGAATACCAACCCGTGTGACCAATGTGTCGAGAACAAGCATATCTACACTAATTACATGGATTATATCAATCAGCATAAATTGGAAAAGTGTCAGAGAATGTACTCGCCTGTAGTATAATATGGTATGTCAACCGGAGCAAATGCAGCGTCTCGAGGACCTATAGAGAACAAGACGTATCAATACTATGTTTAGGAAATGAAATCAAATTAATTTGAATCCTATTAAGTCATTCTAGGTCAAGGCATGTCAAACTAGGTTGTACGGGGTCAAACTAAATCATATTAGGGCTAACTGGGTCAAACTGGGTCAATGCAAGTCAAACGGAATTAATCTAGGTCGATTTGAGTCAACCGTTGACTTACAGTTGACTTTTGGTCAACTGGTCAACTCTGGTCAACTCCGGTCAACCCTAGGTCAATCCTAGGTCAATGGTGACTAATAGTTGACTTTTGGTCAACTACTTAAGTCTAATGGAATTTGGGACTAAATTGGGTAAATGTTGACCCATAGTTGACTTTTGGTCTAAAAAGTCAACCGTGGTCAACCGGTGTCAAGACTAGGTCTAGACGGCTATTTCTAATCATTTCCAACCTCTACAACCCATATCCAAGTCCATCTTGGATTCCTATTCTTCTCCTTCTCCTTATTCCTATTCATTCTCCTTCTCATTCTCCTCCTCATTCTCCTCCTCATTCTCATTCTCCTCATTCTCCTTCTCATTCTCCTCCTCATTCTCCTTCTCATTCTCATTCTCCTCCTCATTCTCCTCCTCATTCTCATTCTCCTCCTCATTCTCCTCATTCTCCTTCTCATTCTCCTCCTCATTCTCATTCTCCTCCTCATTCTCATTCTCCTCATTCTCCTCATTCTCCTTCTCATTCTCCTCCTCATTCTCCTTCTCATTCTCCTCATTCTCCTTCTCATTCTCCTCCTCATTCTCCTCTCTACTTCTATCTCTCTATATATATATTTATATATATATATATATATATATATATATATATATATATATATATTTTTTTTTATATTTATATATATATATATATATATATATATATATATATATATATATATATATATATATATAATCTATCATCCATCCAACTCCACAAACACACACTCCTCATCTATACATACCTATACCTACACACACACGCACACATCCCCATATACATATATATATATATACACACACACACACACACACACACATATATATATATATATATATATATATATATATATATATATATATATATATATATATATATATATATATAAACACTCATACACACATATATATATATATATATATATAAACACACACACACACACACTCTCACAAACACACACAACCACAAACCCTCTCACCACAACTCCCATGACAACACCACCACCATTTCCATTCCTCTACCCAAACAAATACACATTAATATATACATATATACACACACATATATATATACATACATATACATATACCACTATATATATATATTAAAGCCCCTATTAATTTCCTAACCTAGATTTTCTAGGGAATACCTACAAATTTAGGGGGAAAGTGTAGAGAATCTCATTCCCTACAATTATTGTGAAGAACATAAATGCAAAAGAGTAATAAATGAAAATTTAATGACATACCTATGCTAGGTTTCCTTGGAGAAGAGCTTGGAAGAAGAAATGGGATTTTTGAGAGAGAGAGGGAGAGATATCTTAATGAAGAAGCAAGAGGGGGGGGGGGGGGGGGGGGGAAGCCTTGTCATGGCCGGCCATGGCTTGGGGGGCTATTAGGTTGGGATCCAATAAGCCCCCAACCCATTTGACTTGGTGTTGGATTTAAATGAATTCGGTTTGGTTCGGTTTGTTTCGGTTAACCAATTAAGCTCTAAAATGACAAATTAAGCCATGAAAAATTGGGTTTAAGATTTCTAACCTAATTATGATGGTATGTGGGCTACGCCCAGCTAGTATGTGGGTTCCACTAGGGTCCAGGCTACCCGGGTCTCCAATTTGAGTCCGAATTGGATGAAATCCAAACCAACCAAAATAAATCCCAAAAAATCACATAAAATAAATAAAAATTCCTAAAAATTATAAAACTTAAAAAATGACGAAAATACCTCTAATTTGAAAACTGGGGGTGACAAAGTTGGCGAGTCTCCGGATCCAAACTCGTGTTGAAGTTGGCGAGTTCTTCGGATCCAAACTCGTGTGTACTATTTGATTAAATAGTGGATTTAAGCCGGAGAGAGTTCCGGGACTGGATTGCCTCAAGCGAGAATACCAGGATACATCTTGTGTTTGATCTTCCTACTCTCTCTTTTTATTTGTCATATATTGCTTCTTGTGATCAGTTAATTTTTATTTCCCTATTCATCCCCTCCCCCTCTAGGGTTCTACAATTGGTATCAGAGCTTTGTTCCCTTGATTTGGATTTACACCTTGAGTGATCCATGGCCACTAACCCTAGTATCAACACCTTTCACAATGAGGGACACTCCACAAATAGGCCTCCCCTATTTGATAGAACCAACTATAACTACTGAAAAATGAGGATGAGCATTTATCTGAAGTCCATAGATTTTGATTTATGGGATTGTGTGATAAATGGTCTCCCTACTCCTTCCAGAGTTATTAAGGATATTGCATCTAACACCCTTAGGGACACACTTACTGAAAACACTAAGAAGCTTGCTAGTCGAGATGCCAAGGCTATGAACGCTCTTTATTGTGCTCTCGATAGTAGTGAATTCAATAGAATCTTTATTTGCAAGACTTCCAATGAGATTTGGAAGTTACTTGAAGTCACACACGAGGGTACTTCACAAGTGAAGGAATCCAAGATTAGTATACTCACGCAAGAATATGAGTCCTTTAAGATGAAGCATGATGAATCTATTACTTGCATGTTTACTCGTTTTGGTGATATTATTAATCCTCTCTCATCTCTTGGTAAGGAATATTGTCACGCCCCAGAACCAGAATACTGGAGAGCGGGGGCAGACATAGCCAGCTACGTATAATAAAATAGAATCCACCTCATTATACGGTCACGGCTGTCTAGATATATGAGGGTTTATCTACAAGCCAACAGTCTCTTAAGGTCAAGAACAAGCCTAGTGTCTCAATCACAAACAAGTAAGTAAATGTTACAAGATGTAAGATCACCAAATATACAATAGTAAGGCGTCCCAAACATTACATATTCAGCTGATCATGAAGCTAGTCGTTACAAAATGTGAGGACTAGCAAGAGTTTGGTCATACATGATCAACCCTAGGTTGCCAATCATGTTACAGCCCGTAGGCAGACAGCAAGTAATGCAATACGAGCTAAACAGGTGCTCGTCGGCTAAACGCCTCAAAAGAATATTTTTACAATAAAGTGGGAGAGCCAAAAATAACCCACTCGTTGCCCTGGTTACGCCTGGTGTTCACCATCGGGCTGGAAAACCGGTAGATCCTCTGGAGCTGCTCTGGTATCTGGCCATACAAAACCAGCTGGGTCAGACCCCAGAAAGAGCAAGTGCCACAAAGAAGGATTCACTTAGGAACTAAAACCAGCAATTAGCACAAGAATAAGATTACATAATAAAAGACAGTAATTAAGGAAAAGCATGACCGGTGATATACGATGAGATAACCATGGGACTATTCAGATAACCAAGTTACAACCCGTAAACCAAACAAGGATCGGGGTTGTAACTCTTCATCTGAACGGAACTTGGTATCCCCACCATTTATCAATAAGGCCAGTGTAAATAATCACGATCTCGAAGTAAGGTAAAGCATGCCGAGCAAGTCATGGGGTACAACAAGACAATAAACGAAGAGAGAACACAGAACTGCTCCGGAAGCCAGGTTACAACCCGTAAACCAAACAAGGACCGGGGTTGTAACCCTTCGCCTGAACAGGACTGGTCCCCTGATCTTTATTATTAAAAAAGCAAGCACAAGCAATCATGTCATGTAACAATCTTGTACAGGATCGAGGCAAGAATAGACAGGGTTAGACTCCATTCAATCAATCACGGCCAAACAATAAGTACGGCTTGATACTTTAACTAACTAGGGTTATCACAGGCCTAATTTACTAGCAAGATGCAATGAGATATTCCACAGCCACAAGCCCTGCAGACCATCCAGGTTATCCAGGTCGAAATATCATGTCAGGGGGTGCAACACGTGACAGTGTGCTGGAAATGTGCCCTACTCGTCGGCAGGCTACAAGTCCTAGAGCGCCCAGATAACGGGATTGCCTATAGCAGGGAAATCTTTTCATGACTACTGTGTTAATCTAGTTATTAGCCTTAGTCCATTTCAGTAGGTACCCCTGACCGTGGAACTCAGGGGTCCCATCCTAAGCATGATGCAAGACAAGACTGGTTTAATGCACAAGCACAATCGTCCACTGTATCCAGGTTATTCATACTTATCAAGTCATGTCATGCTAGCCGTCGCAACAGCAGTTCGAGAAATATCATGTCAGGTTTATTTGTCAAGAGTGCGCCACGGCGGGCCACTATCAAGAATTATCATATCAAGTTATCATGTCAAATTGTCAGGTCAAGTTATCATGTCAGGAGTGCACCACGGTGGGTCACTATCTGGTCATGTCATGTCCACTTGGTACTTGTCAAGAGTGTGCCTTAACAGGCCACTATCGTGTTCTATCCTTACATTATCATGAATGAGAGAAACTTGCATAAAATAACTAGTAACATATTCTTGAAGCCAAGGAAAAGATCTACAACTTTCATGTTTTGAGTTTTTCAAGATTCTAGCTACAAAACAACTTAAACAGGCAAAAAACAGTGAAATAGAGCAATTTCGGCGCATGGGATTCCTGTACAATCGGTGCATGAGATTCCTGCACAAATCGGCGCATAAGATTCCTGCACGAATCGGCACATGGGATTCCTGTACGAATCGGCGCATGAGATTCCTGCACAAATCGGCGCATGAGATTCCTGCACAAATCGGCGCATGGGATTCCTGCACGAATTGGCGCATGAGATTCCTGCACGAATCGGCGCATGAGATTCCTGCACAAATCGGCGCATGGGATTCCTGCATGAATCGGCGCATGAGATTCCTGCACGAATCGGCGCATGAGATTCCTGCACAAATCGGCGCATGAGAAACTCATGTTGCGTCTTCAGTACATGCGCGTAGGAAACCTATGCGCATGACACACTCGGAGTTAAGGGATGCGTTGCCGGGACTTTACGGCGCATGGCCTTACGGCGCATGGCCTCCCGGGCGCATGAGGTTCATCGTCCCCAAACAGCAAGTTCAGCCATGAAAGTTCCGAAAACTTGTAATGGCCATAACTTCCTCATCCGGAGTCGAAATCAAGCAAAACAAAAGCCAAAACTGCATGAAATTAAATTTTCTACAACATGGAACCACTAGTTTTTAGAAATACCAAGTTTTTAGAGATCAAAACCAAGAAACTAAATAAGAAGGAACTTAAAACTTAGATCCACAAAATATAACCATCAAAACCGAAAACTTCCAGTTCTAAAGAGGCTTAGAATCTAGTAAGGAAGAGAATGGAACAATAAAATATAAGAACCATCATGAAGCAAGTTTGCACTTACCTAAGCTCTCTCTCTCTCTCCCCCTCCTGGTGGTTGAAGAAGTAATGGTGGAGAGTAAATGAAGAAGGAAAAAAATGATGAGAGAGAAAAGGAAGGGGTTATAAGTAAAGAGGGTGGTGGTAGGTAGGAGGGTTCACCCTTGGTTCATGATGAACCAAAGCAAACCAAGCTAAGCCGAACCAACCCAAGAATAAACCAATCAATGAAATGCTAGAATAAATCAAGCAGGAAGACATACAATACGGGTCAAATTACGTATACGTATTCCAAATACGTAATACGAGATCTGGGTATTACAAATATCCTGCTCATGAAAAGATCAGAAAAATTCTTAGAGGATTGACAAAAGTATGGAGTCCTAAAGCTACCGCAATCATTGAGGGGAACGACCTGACAGTCATGAACCTTGAGACCCTCATGGGTAAGCTAATGACTCATGAACTTGATATGAAGGATCAAGAGGAATCCTCCATACAAGAGAAGGAGAAGGAGAAGGCCAAAGAGAAGGAGAAGTCTCTTGCTCTCAAAGTTACAAAGTCCTACTCCAAGGATAGCTCCGACGACAATAAGTCGGACGATGATGAAGAAATAGCTCTCACAGCTAAGCACTTCCGAAAGTTCTTCAAATTCAACAAAGCCAACCGCTTCAGACGGGACAATGAGGAAGATCTGGCGTGTTATCAATGCAGAAGAACCGGACACATCAAGAGGGACTGTCCGATGATAAGAAAAGACTCAAGCAAGTACGAGAAGCCTAGCAAAGGAAGCTCGTCCTCCAGGAAATTCGCCAACACAAGTATTTGGTGTGAGAGTGACGCAAGCGACTCCGACAACGACAAAGAGTGCAAACACAATGCCAACGTTTGTCTCATGGCAACCGATGAGGTACTTGATGATCTCTCCTTAAATACTCTTACTTATGATGACTTAGAGAAAGCTATCCTTGAACTACATGAAGAGCACAAAGGTGTTAGGAACAAATACAAGAAATCTCTAAAAGAGGTTGATGCTCTTCAACTTGAGGTAGAAAGACTCTCAAGCATCATTATTGATGTAAAGGAAAAATCTCCTGCTTCTGACTTGGATGAGATAGAGTCTTTACGACTCAAGTTTCAAGAATCTCTTGTCACCATCAAGAAAAATGATGATGAGATTCAATCCATGAGAAGAGCTTATGAATTTGCTATGCATAAGGTTCACGATGCTAATAGGAGAGAATATGATACTTCTATTAAGTATAATGATCTTCTTGTTCAGAGTAAGAAACTAGGTAATAAGAACACTACTCACATGCACACTCCAAGACACCTCCACACTCATCACAATGCTAGGCATACTTCTTACATGAACACTACACACAAATTCTTTTCTAACACAAGGAAAGGACCATTTGTTAAGAAAAACACTTCGCATCATGCCTTTTATTATCATCATCATAATAATAATGATAGAACTCCTCGTACTAGAAATTCACATATGCATGATACTTACACATCTTCTTCTAAATCCTCTATGATTTGCAACTACTGTGGCTTGCTTGGACATACAATCAATTATTGTCACACAAGAAAACTAGTTGATAAGAAAGTTTTTAAGTGGGTTTCTAAGACTAACACTCAAGGACCCATACGATCATGGGTACCAAAATGTTCATCTTCAACTTATGTTGTAGGTGAAGAGTCCTTCTCATGCTAGAAGCAAGTGGATTCTCGATAGCGGTTGTTCACGACACATGACCGGGGATGCTTCATTATTTACAATGCTATCGATGAAGAAGGAATGACATATCTCCTTTGGTAACAATCTTGAAGGTCACATTATAGGAATTGGTAATATCGGTTCTCCTCCTTATCCTTGTATTAAGAATGTGTGTCTTGTTACTAATCTTAAACACAATCTTCTTAGTATTAGTCATCTTACCGATAACGGTTTATCAAGTTTGTTAAGCTCAAATGTTTCATTACCGATAGTTCAAGTGGATCTATTGTTTATGAAGGCATTAGAGAAAATAATATCTATGTTTTATATCTTGTCGAAGACACTAACAATGACAGGTGCTTAGTTGCTAAGAACGATAAGAGTTGGCTTTGGCACATGAGGCTTGGACACGCCAACATGGATACTATTTCTCGTCTTGCTACCAAGAAGCTCGTAAGAGGACTCCCAAGTATCCCGTTCAAAAAGAATATGGTGTGTGAAGAATGCGAGAAGAGTAAGTTGACCAAGTCATCCTTCAAATCCATCAACTCTGTGAGTACCTCTAGACCTCTTCAACTTATTCATATGGATCTTTTTGGTCCTAGTAGAGTTGCTAGTCTTGGAGGCAAGCTTTATGCTTTTGTTTTGGTTGATGATTTTTCGAGATTTACTTGAGTTATTTTTCTTGCTTGCAAAAGTGATACTTTTCGTGAATTTGTTGCTTTTTGTAAACGTGTTCAAAATGAGAATGGTTTTTTCTATTAACAAGATTAGGAGTGATCATGGAGGAGAATTTGACAATGCCGATTTCAAAAGTTTTTGTGAAAAAAATAGTTTTGGACATGATTTTGCTTGTCCACGAACTCCTCAACAAAATGGTGTTGTGGAGAGAAAGAATAGAACCCTTGGCGATATGGCCCGGGTTATGTTAAACCAATATAAGCTCCCCCAATATTTTTGGGCGGAAGCCGTTAATACGGCATGTCATGTTATAAATAGGGTCTTGATTAGACCTATTTCTAAGAAGACTCCTTATGAGCTTTGGTTTGACAAAATTTTCTCTATTGAATATTTTAAAGTTTTTGGTTGTAATTATTTTATTTTGAATACCAAGGATAACCTAGGCAAGTTTGAAGAAAAAGCCTATGAAAGAATATTCCTTGGATACTCTACGCATAGTAAAGGTTTTCGTGTTTTTAATAAAAGAAGTCTTGTTGTCGAAGAGTCAATCAATATCTCTTTCAATGAACTTAACTCTTCTATATTTTCTTCTTCCGATGATATTGATGACATCTCATTTGGTTTGGAAAACTCCTCTATTGGAGATCGTCCTTCTTCATCTAACAATGAAGTTGTGACCTCTCCAACAAAAGAGTCGCCACCACTCGAGCCTCCTCAAAAGGATCTCCCGAAAGAATGGAGATTTGTCACCAATCATCCTAAGGAGCTTATCATTGGGGATCCTTCATCCCGTGTAAGCACTAGATCCTCCACTCGTGATCTTTGTGCAAATATGGCTTTTATCTCTCAAATAGAGCCTAAAAATTTTAATTATGCCTTTCATGATGAATTTTGGATGATAGCGATGCAAGAAGAGCTAAATCAATTTGAGCGAAACAAGGTTTGGGAACTTGTCCCAAAACCTAACAATTACCCCATTATTGGAACTAAATGGGTGTTTCGAAATAAACTTAATGAAGATGGGTTAGTGACTCGTAACAAAGTCCGATTGGTTGCTCAAGGCTATAACCAAGAGGAAGGCATTGACTACGACAAAACCTATGCTCCGGTTGCTCGTCTTGAATCCATTCGTATGCTATGTGCTTTTGCTTGCTTTAATAATTTTAAACTCTTTCAAATGGATGTTAAAAGTGACTTTCTCAATGGTATTATTAAAGAGAAAGTTTATGTTAAACAACCTCCTGTCTTTGAAGATTTTCAATTTTCTGATCATGGTTTCAAACTACACAAAGCCCTCTATGGCCTCAAACAAGCTCCCCGTGCTTGGTATGAGCGCCTTAGCTCCTTTCTTGTTTCCCATAATTTTTCTAAGGGCAAAGTGGACACGACAATTTTTATCAAATTCCACAATGGCACTCTTTTGTTAGTACAAATTTACGTCGATGACATCATTTTTGGTTCTACTAATAATGCACTTTGTGTAGAATTTGCTAAAGTAATGCAGGAAGAATTTGAAATGAGCATGACGGGATGGGTGAACTATCATTCTTTTTGGGCTTACAAATCAAACAAGGACCCAAAGGAACCTTCATCAATCAAGCAAAATATACGAAGGATCCCCTCAAGCGTTTCAAACTCGACTCATCCAAATCAATGAGGACTCCTATGGCAACAACAACAAAGCTTGACAATGATGAAGAGGGCACATCGGTCGACATTCGTAAGTATCGAGGTATGATCGGTAGCTTACTTTATCTCACTGCTAGTCGTCCTGATATCATGTTTAGTGTATGTCTGTGTGCATGTTATCAAGCAAATCCCAAAGAATCTCACCTATGTGCCGTAAAACGCATTTTTCGGTATCTCAAGGGCACCATTAACATGGGGCTATGGTACCCAAAATCCTTATCCTTTGAGCTTCAAAGCTTCTCGGATGCGGATTTTGCCGACTGCAAACTTGACCGAAAAAGTACTAGTGACACATGTCACTTCTTGGGTAAATCCTTGGTATCATGGTTTAGCAAGAAATAAAACTCTGTAGCTCTTTCTACCACCGAAGCTGACTACATCGCGGCAGGGTGTTGTTGTGCACAAATTCTTTGGATGACACAGACACTAGTAGACTATGGTATTTCTTCTCATTGCATCCCTATCAAATGTGATAATACTAGCTCCATTAATCTCACGAAAAACTCGATTTGTCACTCACGCACCAAACACATAGAAATAAGACACCACTTTCTACGGGATCATCAACTAAAAGGTGATATTTGTCTTGAATTTGTTGACACCACTCATCAACTTGCTGATATTTTTACCAAACCTCTCTCTGAAGATCGATTCACTTTCATTTGTCGTGAAATCGGTCTCCTCGATCTCTCAAATTGAACTTTTTCTGTATTTTTCGGATTTTCCGACGGATTTCCGCATCATTTTGCCGGATAATCCGATCAGTTCCAACAGCTTTCTGCGGCCCAAGTACGGATAATCCGCCGGATTACTGTGGTAATTCGACGGATCTTCCGAATTTAATGTCCTCCGCCAAATTCGAGCGCGAACGGCTGCCACATTTATGTGATGTGACCCACCACCTACCCGCTTTAATTTCGATCTCATCTTCATCCAGATTTTTCGACGGATTTCCAGATAAATCCGCCGGATTTTTCGTTCGCGTGGTACAGGCGTAGAAACCGAAGCGTCGGCTGCCTTTCCATCCGTTCCCTTTCCTCTCTATCCGTTCCCAACCATCATAACCCCTCATTACACCTCTCTACCCCCCTATATACTTCTTCCCTTCTCCTTCCATCCTTCCCCAAATCCCTCTCACTCCTCTTCCTCCATGGCTTCTCACACCAAGCGTCAACGCCATGATGGAAGCTCCTCCTCCGCTCAGCCTCCTTTCCTTGCTCTTTTTGTTCCTCCTCCTGCTCAAGGCTACAATCCACTCATCTTCAAGTCGGCTTCCCATTTCCGTGAATGGTTCTCCTTCTACCACAAGGCTCCCTTCTGCTCTAGGAAATCGATCTCGTGGATCAACTTCAAAGACCATCGAGATTTCTTCCGCTTCTCCCACATCGATGCACTCCTCGAGCGTCAGGTTGACTACTATCCGCATGCCGTCCGTATGTTCTACTGTAATCTTGTTTCCGCCAAGGAAGGTCCCGAGTTCGAGACTAAGGTTGGTGGCGTCAAGATCACCGTCACTGCCACATCCTTGGCTACCATCCTTAGTCTTGATGAGCGCAAGGTACATCGTTCCCTTCCGAGCACCATAGACCACATCTCCTTCTCTCCTGACATGTCTTATGAGGAGTTCCTCTTCAACATCTGCGGTGGCTCTCTTGTTCAATGCCCGGAGGACAAGGATCTTAGTCCGTTCTTCCATGACATGTATCGCATCCTCTGCCACACTCTGACCCCAAAATCTGGAAACATGGACGGCATGACTGCTGAAGAACTCATCTGCATGTACTATCTGGTCGCCAGACAACCCTTTTTACTGGCCAAATTCATCATCTATACCATGATGCTCATCAGGGACTCTCCTCATCGTTCTCTACTTTTTGACATGTACATCACTATGATCCTCAAAGCCAATGGTGTTGACCTCACTCACTGCCTAATTGGTGATCCTCGTCCTTCCCCTCTTGCCAAAACGAAGGGGCGTGCTCGTACGGGTCCTGCTGTTGCTCCTCCTACTGCTCCTGTTGCTGTCGCCGGTGGACCTGCATCTCCTCCGGCGTCCCTCCTCACTCATGATGTTCGCCGCTACATTGATCGTAAGTTTGCCGATCTCTCTCTCTCTACTCATGAGCGCCTTCAGGCCAACACTCGGGGACTCGGCACCCTTATCCACCACGGCTTTATGGATCAAGCCTACTATATTCAGCGCATGTTTGAGGAGCACACTCCCTTTCTCAATCCTAACACTGCTCATCCTGATTTTTCTAGCCCTCGCTTCACTGATCCCAACGTCTATGGTTTCATGTACCCGGACGGCGTCGACCCTTATGGCACCTTTCCCACTTCTCCCGGGGATGATGAAGATCAGGAGGCGGGCCCTTCTCATGCGCCAGACAGTTGATGATGTTGTGTTTAGTCTTGTTTTGTGTGGTCCTTCGGGGACTTTTTAGTATGTTTTCTACTGTCCTACTGGACTTTTAAAATCTATTTTTAGTTGTGTGTTGTGGTTGGGCTTTCAAAGCCTACTTATTATACCCCTGCTTTTCTTAATGAATGTTTCTCTTATGCATTTCTGTTTACTATTATATCCCCTACACATATGTGCTTTATTGTTCTTTTTTTTCTCACCATCTTCGATTAACTGACAAAAGGGGAGAAATCGTATTGAGGGGGAGATCCTTGATTACGGGGGAGCTACTTTCTATATTCTTATTTTTTTGTCAATTATCAAAATGGGAGAGTTTGTAGGCACATCGATTTTGATACATTATTCACAATAATCCTTGTACGTCTTTAGTTTGTACTTTTCACAGGCACTTCCAAAAAGACAAGAATAGAAGAAAGGAATCTCCATGCAAATTCTATGAAGCTTATCAAAGACCATGGAGCCCTGCAATTCTCTATTATCAAGATGATGATATACTACAACAAAGAGAAATGCAAAAGACTATGAACCAGACCATGCAAAAAGATCCAGCTTGAAGACTACAAAGAAGACGGTTCTTATCCCTGTTCTTTTTCTGAGTCTGTAAATGTCTAGGAATCTTTGTACGCACTTTGCTAGGATGACTAGCATAAAGATAGAAATGGTGAAGTAAATGTCTCTCAGAGGAGACGAAAAATTCGACGAATTTTTGGATAAATCCGTCGGATAATCCGATCGCTCACAGCAAGTTAGTGAGCAGAAGTTCGGATTATCCGACGGACATCCACAGAAATCCTGCGGATAATCTGAACCCCTCACAGCAAGTTAATGAGAAGAAGTTCGGATAATCCGACGGATATTCGCAAAAATCCGACGGATAATCCGAAACTCTCACAGCAAGTTTGTGAGCAGAAGTTCGGATCATCCGTCGGACTTTCGCTGAAATCCGACGGATAATCCGAACCTCTCACAGCAAGTTTGTGAGCAAAAGTTCGGATCATCCGCCGGACTTCCGCTGAAATCTGACGGATAATCCGCTTGACTTATTTGCAACTTTCGAATTCAAATCCAACGGCAGCTGGCAGCTGCATTTAATGCATCTAACGGCTCTTTTTATGACCGTTACTATTGACCGGATGATCCGACGGATTTCCGTTGAAATTCGGCGGATAATTCGGTTGATGGCTGAATGCCCTTTATGACTTTGGATTTGTATAAAAGGGACTTTAGTCTCTCCTCATAAAAGCTACCTCTTCCAAGCTTTAAATTTCCTCAACCACAAAAGAGCTTCACCATTACTACTCTACTCAATCTTCAATTGTTATCATCTCCCAAAGTGCTAGAGTATTTACGAGTTGTAATTTTCGATCTTCACGTGTTAGAAGATCAACAAGTTCTCTTCTCATCTGTTTGAAGTTGGCGAGCCTTCGTAAGAAAACTCGTGTGTTGAAGTTGGCGAGTCTTCGGATCCAAAATCGTGTTGAAGTTGGCGAGTTCTTCGGATCCAAACTCGTGTGTACTATTTGATTAAATAGTGGATTTAAGCCGGAGAGAGTTCCGGGACTGGATTGCCTCAAGCGAGGATACCAGGATACATCTTATGTTTGATCTTCCCACTCTCTCTTTTTATTTGTCATATATTGCTTCTTGTGATCAGTTAATTTTTATTTTCCTATTCACCCCCCTCTAGGGTTCTACAGGGAGTTCGTGTCCATCCGAGGAGTCAGAAGAGCAGGAGTGTTCCAAGTTCTCTGACGAACTTGATGGTTCCTGAAAGCTGTTCGTGTAGGGCAAATAAAGCTTTGAGCAACGGTGATAATTCACCCCAGCAGGAGTTCTTCCATCTTTCGTCAGTCACCTTCTTTATTGCTGCCAGTAATTCTGATTGTATCTACTTTTTAGAAGTACTACGATCGATTGCTGTTGATTATGAAATCTTTTTAGATTCTCGTAATTCAGGATCACCTTCCTTGAAGTGTTGATTTGAAATATTGTCTTTACAATCGTTTCATATTCTCAGTTTTCCATCGAAATATTGTTTCCCGGCACTAACAATCTCAAAGCTTTATTGCTACGATAGAAAATGTTAATGCTTCACTCCTCAATAATGACTTTTGTAAGTTAGAAAAGTTTGATGGAGAGCATTATCAAGTATGAAAGATGAAGATTTATCTCACTCTTCAACTCAGAGACGTTGATCACGTGCTTCTTGAAGAGGAACCTATCTTTCCAGATATTGGGTCTGCTGCCACAATTACTGCGGCTACTAAACTTCAGGCCAAGTGGAGAAGAGAAAATAGCATTTGCAGGCTGCTTATCCTGAATGTTATGGAGGATTCCCTAGCAGAATCCTACAGTAAGATGGCAATTGCCAGAGACATATGGGAGTCTCTGGAGAAACTGTACGAAGAAGACAAAAACAGGAGCAAGATATTTGTGGTTGAAAAATATCATAAATGGCTCTTTGAGGACGAGAAGTCCATGCTGCCGCAGGTAAAAGAATTTCTGAAGCTGCGATAAAAGTTGGAAGACGAGGCGATGCCCCTCCCCGACAAGTTTGTTGTTGGAGGGATTGTCTCAAAGCTTCCCGCTGGATGGAGTAAGTTCTATGCAAATATGCATAGGAAGAAGCTTGAGATCAGTTTTGAAGATCTCTTGCAGCAAATCTATGTTGAGGACCAGATGCGGGCTCAACTGAAGGTGGACGCACTGTCCAAACAATTGGCTAACGCCAATCTGGTTCATACCAAGGAACCAAGGGGAAAGCAGGCGGCTTTCCACAGCAAGAAGAAGGACCCTAACAATCTGAACGTGAAGGGGACTTCCTTCAAGCGAAAGAAGGCAAAGTCTCAGATGCCTTGTTTCAAGTGTGGCAAGAAGGGCCACTTCAAGAATGAATGCAAAGCAAAGACCAAACAATCAGAGCAAGGAGATCCTAGTAAAGTATATATGATCACTGACGTTGTTGCTATGATTGCGCAGGTTGATGCGGTTAGGACTGACTCTGACTGGTGGGTAGACACTGGAGCCTCCTGCCATGTCTGCTCCAGTAAGGAGTGGTTCACCACCTACACACCTACTTCTGAAGTGGTTATGATGGCGAACCAGGCACAAGCTGAAGTGCTCGGGATCGGGACGGTGGTGTTGAAGCTGACTTCGAGGAAGTCTTTGACGCTTCAAGGCATGAAGCACGTACCTGCTATCGCCAAGAACCTGATCTCAGGAGGCCTACTCTGCAACGCAGGCCTCAGGATGGACATCAATGCTGGCCAGATGGTGATGTCTATCAAGGGAACATATTTCGGGAAAGTTTTTTATACCGAAGGAATGTTCAAAATTCAGCTTGTAAATTAGTTCAATGTAATTAATGTGATTAATGAAATCACTCCTTCTGCTTATACTCTTGAGTTGTGGCATAATAGGCTAGGACATGTTCATTGTAAACGAATAAACAGAATGTCTAGTCTAGGACTTATCTCCAAGTGTGCGGGTAAGGTAGAGAAATGTGAAGTTTGTGCTCAAACAAAGATCACAAGGAAACCCTTTCCTCGGGTTAATCAAGTACAGATCTTCTGGAGTTGGTACACTCCGATATCTGTGACTTCAAACAGTTCTCTACAAAGGCCGGGATGAAGTATTTCATAACCTTCATCGATGACTTCTCAAAGTATGCGTTTGTCTACTTGCTGAAGGCTAAAGACGAAGCATTTGAGAAGTTCAAGGAGTTCAGAGCCGAAGCTGAGCGGCAGACTGGACAACAACTCAAAAGAATAAGAAGTGTTCGAGGTGGGGAGTACAGGTCTCATGAATTCGCATCGTTCTGCAAAGAACATGGAATTGTCAATGAGATTACTCCGTACTCTCCTCAATCAAACGGAAGTAGCAGAGAGGAAGAACAGAATGTTAACAGAAATGATTAACTCAATGTTGTTGACTGCTGGTCTTCCTAAGTGCTACTGGGGAGAAGCTGCATTGACGGCCACTTTTATTCTAAATAGAGTGCCTCATGCAACTTCTGACATTACTCCTCATAAACTCTGGTTCAAAGTCAGACCTAACTTGAATGTCATTCGAGTGTGGGGGTGTCTGACATATGTCAAGCTTCCAGATCTGAAGATTCAGAAGCTTGGGACAAGGACTACTAAGACGATCTTCTTGGGGTATGCCGAGAAGAGTGATGCTCGGAGATTTTTTGATATTGAGTCAAATTATATCATTGAATCTCGCAACGCAGAATATTTTGAAGCCAAATTTGCAAGGCACAAGAATATTGTTCTTGCGGATGTACCGGAGAACAATGAGGGTACACAGGAAACTGAAGTCTTCAATGAAGATGTGGTCCAAGAAGATGTTGAAACAACGGTTGAACCAGATCTCGCTGAGCCGTCAACGATGCAAGTAAGGAGGCCGAAGGACTTCGGAAGTGACTTTGTCACCTATCATGTGGAAGCAGATCCGCTTACCTATGATAAGGCGATGAAGACCACTACCAAAATACACTCATTTAGCGACGGATTATTAGCGACGGACTTATTCCGTCGGTATTAGCGACAGTTTCGTGGCCGCTCAGCGACTGCTTACCGACTACAATTCTTTGTCATTTTTATTTTAATTTTAGGGGGAGGAAAGGTCGCACATCCGTCGCTAGAGTGTCGGTGTTTAGCGACGGAGTTTTAGTCGTCGCTACACAGTCGATTATTTTGGCAGGAATTGTGTAGAAAATTGGCGGGTCATATTTTCGACGCCTTAGCGACGGATGTGCAGTCGACACTTATCCAAAAAGGCGACCGATTGGCGACAGTGTTTTACCAGTCGCTCGTCCGTCGCTAAATAAACGTTCCAGACTTTAAATGGAACGGCGGGGGGAACTTTTTGCATTCCCCCCAAATTCACTCTCTTTCCTCTCTCTCTCTCTCTCTCTCTCTCTCTCCCTCTCTCTCTCTCTCTCTCGCCCGGTGTCGGCTTCGGTGATCGGCGTCGATGTCGTCGTCGGCGTCCTCTCCTCTCCTCTCTCTCTCCCGAAGGTAAACCCCCCCCCCCTCTCTCTCTCTCTCTCTCTCTCTCTCTCTCGGTTATAGGGTCTGTCCGTCGTGATTGGGGCTGGGCCGTCCGTGGCTTGGCGGCTGGCTTGGGTCGGGGGCTGGGCGGTGGGCTTGGGGCGGAGGCATCGGGGTCTGGGAGGCGGGCTTGGGGTTGGGGCGTCGGGGGCTGGGCGGGGGCGTCGGGGTCTGGGAGGCTGGCTTGGGGTTGGGGCGTCGGGGGCTGGGCGGCTGGCTTGGATCGGGGTCTGGGCGGTGGGCTTGGGACGGGGGCGTCGGGGTCTGGGAGGTGGGTGGGCTTGGGGCGGCGGGCTGGGCGATGGGCTTGGGGTTGGGGCGTCGGGGGCTGGGCGGCTGGCTTGGGTCGGGGGCTGGGCGGCTGGCTTGGGGCGGGGGCGTCGGGGGCTGGGCGGCTGGCTTGGGGCGGGGGCGTCGGGGGCTGGGCGGCTGGCTTGGGTTGGGGGCTGGGCGGCTGGCTTGGGGCGGCGGCGTCGGGGGCTGGGCGGCTGGCTTGGGTTGGGGGCTGGGCGGCTGGCTTGGGTTGGGGACTGGGCGGCTGGCTTGGGGCGGCGGCGTCGGGGGCTGGGCGGCTGGCTTGGGGCGGGTGCGTCGGGGCTATTTGCAACCGACGCACACCCATAAGCACTCTTCATATATATATGCAACCGAACTGCTGGGCGGCGGGCTTGGGGCGGCGGGCTTTGGTCGGGGGCGGCGGGTGGCTTTGCTTCTCAAATTCATCTGAGTTTATATATTGGCTAAATAATGTGTTATCCATATTGGGTGTTCCATTAGTTTGGTGGTGTTTGGATTAGTAAATGTGAATATATATGGGGTTTGGATTCATGGTGTATATGTTCACTGTCTCAAGGACAGTGCGAGTTCTATCAGTTGTGTGCTTCTGTATAGATGTATATATCTATACATCTAGCTGTGATATACATATGTGTATGTGACAATCTCAGTTAGCGACGGATATTTTCAGCTCCATTAATTGCATTAATCTACGGTACGACATGGTAACGGATATTCCCTGCAGCCATTCGACTGGCGAGGCAGAAACTATGTTGCCGTAGATAAAGTTGCCTGTCCTCCGACCCTCATCCCTCGGCAATGATGATACGACGACCTATCACTATATCTTATATAGTTGTAGATGATGTCTTAGTATTACATTAGTGAGTTCATCATGATTCTGTTACGTACGTCCTTCAGATACTAGATACGATAAGGTTAACATATACTACATGATATGTATACAGAATATAGATGATTCACACTAATGTATGCTAGAATGAATCTTGGGTTGTGTTCTGAGCCATCCGTTCTCACACTTAAAACACATAGGGATTAGAAGTGTGAGAGCGCCAGAGAGAGTGAGAGCGCCGAAGGGAGGAGGAGGAGAGAGTAAAATGGTACGACATGGTGAAGTAGTACTGTATTTTGGCTCCAGTTCCAGCTCCATTTGATCTACGGTACGACATGGTGATCAGGACATAGTACCTGCAGCCATTCGACTGGCGAGGCAGAAACTATGTAGCCGTAGATAAAGTTGACTGTCTTCCGACCCTCATCCCTCGGCAATGATGATACGACAACCTATCACTATATCTTATATAGTAGTAGATGATGTCTTAGTATTACATTATGTGAGTTCATCTTGATTCTGTTACGTACGTCCTTCAGATACTAGATACGATAAGAACATATACTACACCATATGTACAGAACATAGATGATTCACACTAATGTATGCTTGAATGAATCTTGGGTTGTCTTCTGAGCCATCCGTTCTCACACTTGGCAAAAAATCAAATTTTTTATACTTTATCGGCTTTCGAAAATGTACTCAAATTACATGATGGTTCCTTTAGTTAGCTTGCTTCGAAAATGTACTCAAATTTCAGAATCATGGCGACGAATAATCAGTCAGAACTCCGTCGCTGTGGCGTCGCCGTAGCGACGGGTTAGCGACTACGATTCTGTCGCCATGGTGCTGGAAATGCCAAGCTTTTCCAGAACCTGCTCGACGGATAGTCCGTCAGAAATCCGTCGGAAAGCGGTCGTTAATTATCGACGCCTTGCGACGCATTAGCGACGGAATGATACAATCTGATACGCTGTTACGACGGGTTACCGACGGAAATGTACGTCGCTATAGCCTACACAGTTCAGTACTTAAAAGCTGAAGTGGACGACAGTCCGTCGGACATCCGTCGCTAAGGCTTCGTATTGTAACGTCGAGTATCCGTCGCTAGTCCGTCATGTGACGACAACTTAGCGACGGAAGGTTATTAGCGACGAGCTGATTGCCGACGGATGTTTTTGACCAATATCCGTCGGTACTCGGTCGCTAATTGTATTTACCGTCGTCTTAGCGACGGATGTGGCCGTCGCTAAAACGATAAATTTTGGTAGTGGACCAGAGACGCAGTTTTCTAGAAGGAGGCGATTGACAATAAAATTGATTTCATCACCTCAAATAATACTTGGGTGTTGGTTGATCTTCCAGAAGGAGCAAAACCCATCGGATGCAAATGGATCTTCAAAAAGAAGATGAAAGCAGACGGAACTATTGACAAGTTCAAGGCTAGGTTGGTAGCCAAGGGGTTTTCTCAGAAGCAGAGGATTGACTACTTTGACACGTATGCTCCAGTAGCCCGGATGACTACCATCAGAATGTTGATTGCTCTCGCAGCGATACATAAGATGGTGATACATCAGATGGATGTGAAAACGGCTTTCCTAAATGGCGAGCTGACCGAAGAGATTTATATGCAATAACCAGAGGGATTTGTCGTCAAGGGTCTTGAAGACAAAGTCTGCAAATTGGTAAAATCTTTGTACGATCTTAAACAGGCTCCCAAGATGTGGCACGAGAAATTTGACAAAGTTATAAGGTCAAATGGCTACATGGTCAGCGAGACGGATAAGTGTGTTTACACGAAGTTTGCTGATGGAAGAGGTGTGATCGTTTGTCTGTACATTGACGACATGTTTATCCTAGGTACGATATAGTTTGTGTCACGGAGACAAAGAAATTCATCTCGAGCAAGTTCAGTATGAAGGACTTGGGGGAAGCTGATGTGATCTTAGGGATCAATATCATCCGGACAGACACTGGACTAGCGCTGTCACAGTCTCATTATATTGGGAAAATGATCACTCGTTATGGGTATCGAAATCTTCCAGGGATCGATACGCCTTACAGGTGTGATCTGAAGCTGAAGCCTAATTCAGGAGAAAGTGTCAGGAAGCTGGAGTATTCAAGCGTAATCGAGAGTTTGATGTATGCTTCTACTGCCACAAGGCCTGACATAGCTTTCGCCGTGGGAATGCTGAGTCGTTTTACGAGCAACCCAGGTATTGAACACTGGAAAGCTGTGAAACAGGTTATGAGATATCTCAAGAAGACTCAGACATATGCACTGTACTACATCGGAGATCAGCCGGTAGTGGAAGGCTTCAGTGATGCCAGCTGGTGCTCAGAGGTGGAGAGCGAGAGGTCCACAGGTGGATTCATTTTTACAATGGATGGAGCTGCTATATCGTGGAAGTAGAAGAAGCAGACTATGCTCTCGCGGTCATCCATAGAATCTGAGTTCTTTGCACTTGATACCGCAGCCGAGGAAGCAGAATGGTTTCGGGACCTCATGTATGATCTTCCAGTGGTTGGGGCGCAAATACCGACGATACCGATATACTGCGACAACCAGGCGACTACGGCGGTGGCATCAAATGACCTCTTCAACGGGAAGAAGAGGACTGTGCGGTTGAAGCACAGGGCAGTACACGATCTTATCAAGAGAGATGTTATTGCAGTGATTGATGTTCGGAGTCAGGAGAACCTGGCGGATCCGTTCACCAAGGGCCTCAAGCGCCAGCTGGTCGATGACACAGCTTGTAAAATGGGCTTGAAGGTATTCTGATATTGTATTATTGTATTCCTACCATAAAGTTTTATGCTAATAGTTCAAAGAGAAATCTACTAGGCATCTAGCTTTTGGTTCAAGGGAGGACCACTAATCGAAAGAATATCAGGAACTGTGGGTACATGTTCTATTGGGCATGGAGATGTTACGGACCTATAACCACTGTTGTCTACTGTTGTTTTCTGCGAAAAACGGTTCCTGTGGGAAGGTTGGCTTAATTGCCTTAATGAGTTCTCAGGCAGAGTGAATGCCTGGTGTGCTTTACAGGAAGCACGGTAGAGCAGCACTACAAGGAGTGAAACTCCATGCTACAGTGGGGTGACTCCACGATAAGGTTCCTATATGTGGGGTGCTGCCCAGGAATAGGATAAAGCCTCGGCTTTGCAGGCCAAGTCACAGCGGCGTAGCACCGCAAATAGGCAGTTAGCCTAATGTTGTATATTAAAAATAAAGGGGGGTGTAGTCAGCACTACAAAGAGGAAGAGTTCCTCATGTTACAGTGGCACGACACCACAATAAGGTACCCGGTTAGGGATAAAGCCTCGGCCTTGCAAGCCATGTCGTTGCGGCGTAACACCGCAAGGGAGCCTAAGGCTTCATGCTGGGTAGTTTGGCACTACAAAGAGGCGGTTGTCTCATGCTACAGTAGTATGACACTACGATAAGGTTCCCGGTACGGGGTAAGGCCTCGGCTTTAAGCCATGTCATAGCGGCGTAGCACCGCAAGGGAAGCGCAAAGCGCTTTATGCCATGTCTTTTTATAATGAACTCACCTATAGTGTATGGACAAAGAAATATCAGGCCGTCTCTTGAGGGTAAACTTGTAGACGCCCAGGCTGGCACAGGTCCTTTAATGTGTAGCCAGAAGCACATATAACTACATTATGTGAGTGAGAAGAATTTCAGCTATGATGCAGAATTCAAGGCTTAGTCCATTCTTGTATTATAGTCTGTTGTTTGAACCATGCGGAAATATTCAAGTCGTCAGCGACATCTCTCCTAATGCATGATGGACAGTTACTGTGGGGAACACTTATACGCATATATAGAGATATGTGGGGGATTGTTGGATTTTGGTCTTTTACAAAGTGAATTTTAGTCCCACATCGGCTAGACCAAAGGAGTTGTATCTCTATATATTAGCTTTGCTAGTTTAGAGATGCACATGTGGTGTGGAGGTGCACATGGGTGTGCCATGTGGGGTTATTTTTCTAATGGAAAAAGGCTAAATCAACAAGTGAAAGCATTCATGCTTTTTGCTCTTGGGAAATTTATTTCCATGGGAGCTAAGCCCCGTAGGGGCTTAGCGACTCGGACTCGGACTCGGGCTCATGGGCTCATGAGACGTAATGTGGCATTTTGTTGGCGCACTTTACACTTAGCACGTCAGCATCGTCGCTAGGCGCATAGTGCGCTTTAGTTGCGCTCGTTGCGCGAGTCACTTGCGCTGCCACGTTGCGCGCCACAGTTTGCGCGACTAGGGTGCGCGCCGGGGTACGTGCCAGGTTGCGCGCCAGGTTGCGAACATGTTGCGCCGGTTGCGCACGTTGCGCAAGTTGCGCGCGTGGCGCACGTTGCGCGAGTGGCGCAAGGTGGCGCAGGTTGCGCAGTGGCGCAGTGGCGCAAGTTGGCGCAAGTGGCTCAGTGCGCGGAGTGCAAGGAGCGCAGGGTGCGCGCAGTTGGCGCAACTTGCAGCAGAACGTGCGTTTGCATGCTCTGGGTGGTTGCTACATGTTCGGAGTGATTTTTACCACGTCCCTAACTTTGTGGCAACCGAACAGTTGCTGCAGGGCCTATATAAGGCATCCTCTCTCTCTCTCAAGGAGATAGAGATACAAAGAATAGAAGCCACCACAGAAAGTTTACGAAGTGTTTTTTAACACAAGTAAACAGAGAATTCAGAAGTGTTCTTTAACACAGTTCTGATCTTCCAGTAGCCTTCGAGAGAGAGGAAAGGCGCCGCACCAGCGTTGCTTTTCCACGGAAGTTCGTGTCCATCCGAGGAGTCAGAAGAGCAGGAGTATTCCAAGTTCTCCGACGAACTTGCTGGTTCCTGGAAGCTGTTCGTGTAGGACGAATAAAGCTTTGAGCAACGGTGATAATTCACCCCAGCAGGAATTCTTCCATCTTTCGTCAGTCACCTTCTTCATTGCTGCCAGTAATTCTGATTGTATCTTCTTTTTAGAAGTACTACGATCGATTGCTGTTGATTACGAAATTTTTTTAGATTCTCGTAATTCAGGATCACCTTCCTTGAAGTGTTTATTTGAAACATTGTCTTTACAATCGTTTCATATTCTCAATTTTCTATCGAAAAATTGTGCCCGGCACTAACATCATCAACCTTAAAGAGCTACTACTAGAGTTGAGTGAGAACACCTTTCTGGTCTACACCTACACGACAAACCAAAGAGTGGTTGCCAACACCAGGAGCAATAGCAAAACATTTTTGTGTGCTCCAAATTGAGATGGCTATTTATCTAAAGCAAAGATCTTGGCTCCAAAGCTGATCATGAACCCTGCCTAGTGTCCTCTGCCTTCCTATTGAACATATTGTTTATTAGAATTGCGTCTTCATATAAAGACACAATTAAGCAAAATTATAGTGCTTGGCTCGAGTATTCTTAAACTTGATTAGTTGTCACACATATGAAGCATATTTTCTCCCAATCTAGTCAGAGGTCTTCGGAGAAGGGGAAAAAAAACAAAAAACAAATATATACTTAAATGTATTCACCGTTTACATCAAGCATAACTAAGACAAACATGCATGCTTATTATAAAAATGAATAATACTATTTGTCCTCCAAATTGTTCCTTCAAATTATCATCCTTACGTGATAGCCGACGTAGCATGTTAATGTGACAGTTAACATGACAAAATTTAAAATTAAAATTAATATTAATATTAACATTAACATGAAAGAAAATTGGATAATTAATGGGTTAAAATTTGCTATGTCATATGACAGGGTAAAGTGCAAATAAACCCTCTTTAGATTTGTTTCGTTAGCAAAATAAGACTTGTTAGAAAACTAATATAATTGACCCCTCCTTAGATTTTTCGTGTCAGCAAAAAAGTTTCTACCGTCTATTAGCCGTTAGAAAATGGCCGTTAATGACTTCTTTAAAAAAAAAAATACCAAAAATATCCTCCCTTCTCCACCAGCCAGCCCCCCTCCTCCCTCCGCCGGCCGTCCCCCCTCGACCCGCCCCCCTCCTCTCTCTGCTGGCTGGCACCCTCGACCCACCCCTTCCTCCCTCCGTTGGCCGGCCCTCCTCGACCCTCTCCACCCTCCTCCCTCCTATTGGCTGGCCCCGCTCGACCCGTCCCCACCACCCGATAGAGTGGGAAGAAGAAAGTGGAGGGAGGGTAAAATCGTCTTTCTAGATGTCAACGACAGGGATGTAAACTGAACAAAAATGAAAATGTGAAAAAAATTTTAAACTGAGTCTTTAAATGCAAAAATACAAATTTAAAGAAGATTTGTTTGTACTTTACCTACATCTAATATTATTTAGCATTCCATATCAGTTGCCACATAAGACAAAATAATTTGACGTACTAATTTGAAGGTACGAATAGCATTACTTTGCACGAACGCTTATGTTAAGAAACATGGGACAACATCGATCTCTCCAGGAACGATCGAATCTAAGCAGCACTTGTAAGATCGATAGCTTCTCTTCGCGACAGCACCAAGGAACGCATAAATCGTAGCCTATGATGCGACGTTACAGCTGTTAGCAAGTATCGAACACTAGATAGACAGATTGCATTGATCACCATATAATAGTCTCGACTTATATATAATTGACCCAACTTTGTGTGCCAACTATTCGTTTTTTGTAATCATTGTAACAATGTCGATTAATAAATCTCTTACAAAGTTGAGGTCCACCTCATCTGTTGCTGGTACGGAAGTCTCCAGTTGTCGAACCTGAATCTTCTTATCGTCTGTTGTTCCTTGGAGTCTCCGGTATATATTCGACTCGACATATATAATTAATTTAAGGGAAAAAATAGGCAATGATTGGACAGGTGCTCCACTTACAAGAACAAAAATCTTAAAGGTAAATGACAAAAAAAATCTTTTCTAGATTGGCCATTTTTACGAAAAAATTTTATGCTTTTAAATTTCTCATTATTTATTTTTTATTGCAAAAAACTTTCAAATGACAATTTTATCCCTCCCTCCTTCATTTCTCGGCCGTTGGGAGGGGAGGGGGGGGGGGGGGGGCTGGGTGGCCGGCGGCCCCACGGAAGGGCTGTGTGGGGCCGGGACGAGGGTAGGGGAGGACAATGGGGGGCCGGCGAGTGCGGGAGAGGGCCGTGCGGGGCCGTCGAGATCGGGGGGAGGCTCGCGGGGTACGGACGGGGCTGGGGGCTCGCCGCCGGGGGGAGAGCAGGGGGGTCGGGCGGAAGGAGGGCAGGGGGGTCGGGGCCGATGGGGGGGGGGGGGGGGGGGGGGAGCTGGGGGTTCGCCGCCGCCACCGGGGGGAAGAGGGGAACCCTCTCCCCCTCATTCCTCGGCCGTTGGGGGAGGGGCTGGGTGGCCGGCGGCCCCATGGAGATGGCTGCGTGGGACCGGAGCGAGGGCGGAGGAGGACATCGAATCGAATTAATTCGGTTAGATTTTGTTCGATTTTTATAAAAACTGTTCAGTTCTCTGTTTTGAGAAATGCGATATGCACGATTATTTCGATTTTTATATACTCGATTCATTTGAACCAAGACGTTGCTCCCCCCTAAAGCATAGTATTCATTGGAAAGGTTTTCTTGTTTAAAATTAATGTAGCTTACAGGAGGACGACTTGTTCCGGATTTATATATGGGGTAGGTCATGATCATCAGTTGGGATAGGGATATTGTCATTGAATAAACGTTTTGATCGTTTTTGGATTGGGTTTGATGCGGACGGAGCATAGGTGATTACTATGTACCTATCTTAAAATGTTTGTCTGTATCATGCATTTGTATCGTGTACATATTATATATTCATGTCCGCATCCGTGTCGGTAGGTTATAATGCACAACTCTGGTGGAATAAATGTAGGTAAATTCTTTGCATTATGCTTGCAAGCCTAGCCGACTCCAGATGATCACGTCTTGCTAGACCCCATTATGAATGGGCAACCGAGTAGAGAGACAGTAGGGAGGTGGTCACCAGGGCCGGCCGGCCCTGGGATAAGCCGGATAAGGTTCGGAGCTTGGACAACTTCCTTCGGACAACCTTTCAAGGTCAGCATGATCTTACCAAAGGTCATGGTCACGGATGACCACCAAGATCAGCTGACAAGAAGAGTCAAGGGACCACTAAAATTAGCTTCAGAATAGGACAATTCAATCCTCCGAATCGGACCTGGTGGTCACCATGCCTGCATTATCACCAGCTCAGGTGTTAGTGAGGAACCCACTTGGTAATGCTGCTAACGTAGCCATGGCGCCAGTAAGGTTCTGATGTGTATTCCAACATCAATACATCTCCACCACCACCAATTTCCTACTCTCCTTTACACGAGTTCTTTTCCTATCGATTGCTCTTCTTCTTCTTCTTCTTCTTTTCCCGTTCTTTTTTTACTCTGATCTCTTTCTGGCTAGCTAGAACTCCACTGGGATGCATCTCAAGGAGTGTCAGCTAGGGCTGAGCAACGGTTCGGTTCGGTTCGGTTCAAACCGAACCGAAAAAAGTAAAACCGACAAAACCGATAACCTTATTCCTGTAAACCGAGAACCGAACCGAATGTTGACAAACCGATCGAAGCCGAACCGAATTTTTTTTTTTCGGTTTTCGGTTCGGGTCAGTTGTATGGGCCCCAATGGGCCGGCCCACTTAAAGGGTAAATTCCAGGATTCAGCAACATTTCCAGCAAATGCAGTATAATATATTAAAGCCAGCAAATGCAGGAAAGCAATGCAATATAATAAATTGAACAACATTTCCAGGATTCAGCAACCAGGATTCAGCAAAATTTCCTGGATTCAGCAATACAATATAATAAATTGAACATTTCCAGTTTTTGTCATAGTGTTGAACAATAATTCCAATTTTTGGAAACAACAAATGCACAGTGTATCTTCTCAGAATTCCAATTTCCAGGAAACCAATCAAATATAATAAATTGAACAACAATTTTTTGAAACAACATTTACAGGATTCAGCAACATTTCCAGGAGTCAGGATTCAGCAATTGACCAACATTTCCAGGCTTCCAGATAGTTATCTTGCCATCATCATCAAACCCAAGCTTTTCCTGGAAAACAAAATAAAGACGAGAAAAAAAAACCTAAATTGTGGCTCAGATATGGCTCATTTATGCATCATATATTGATGCCATGTAGTATCAGTTCTATTATTCCCAAGCCCTCATCATCATTGCCTTTTTTTCATCTAATATGTTAGTAAAACTTTCAAGAAAAAGACGTGAAATAAATTAGCATCATAGATATACCAAAGTACGAATGCCTCGCCAATGGCTGCACTTTATGCCTCGCCATTGGCTGCATTAAACCTCATAACTTCATAAGTCATAATCCAAGAACTGCAGCTATGAGCATAAACTTATTTCCTGGACAAGCAAATTGGAGCAGATCATCAGATATACAAGATTAGAGCAGCACCAACATATAATTCAAGAACTGCAGCTATTAAACTGCATAAACTTATTTCCTGGACAAGCAAATTGGAGGAGCAGATCATCAGATATACAAGATTAGAGTAGCACCAACATATAATTCAAGAACTGCAGCTATGAAACCTCATTGTATCTTCTCAGCATACAGCAATTGAACAACATTTTCAAGCTTCCAGCAAGCCGTTATCTTGCCATCATCATCAAACCCTAGCTTTTCCTGGAAAACAAAATAAAGACGAGGAAAAAAAAACCTAAATTGTGGCTCAGATATGGCTCATTTATGCATCATATATTGATGCCATGTAGTATCAGTTCTATTATTCCCAAGCCCTCATCAACATTGCCTTTTTTTCATCTAATATGTTAGTAAAACTTTCAAGAAAAAGACGTGAAATAAATTAGCATCATAGATATACCAAAGTACGAATGCCTCGCCAATGGCTGCACTTTATGCCTCGCCATTGGCTGCATTAAACCTCATAAGTCATAATCCAAGAACTGCAGCTATGAAACTGCATAAAGTTATTTCCTGGACAAGCAAATTGAAGCAGATATAAAAGATTAGAAGTTGGTGCAGCACCAACATATAAAACAGCAGCACCAAGTCACCAACATATAAAACAACAGCACTGTAAGAGTGTCAATAAACAACAGAGCACCAACATACATTGGAACACTTCAAAATAGTAGAAATCCAGAGGGACCAGCAAGGTCCAAATAAAACCAGCAAGGTCCAAATAAAACCTAAATTGTGGCTCAGATATGGTCCAAATACATTGGAACACTTCAAAATAGTAGAAATCCAGAGGGACCAGCAAGGTACCAAGTTACAACAGCAGCACCAAAATATAGCAGCACCAAGCCACCAAGTTATCCAAAATACTGTTACAGTAATCCAAGTTATCAACATATTAAACATATTAACATATTAAACATGCCAATCTACATATTAACATATTAAACATGCCAATCTACATATTAACATATTAAACAAAGTGCACTGCAGAGCAGAGCCAATCTACATATTAACATATTAAACAAAGCCTACATAATGCACTGCAAAGTGCACTGCAAAGTAAAGACTATCAGAAAATTTAATGTTCTTATTAGCACTGCAGAGCAGAGCCTACATAATGCACTGCAAAGTGCAAAAATTAAACATGCTGCACTGCTAATAAGAACATTAAACATGCTACACTGCAAACTAACATGCCAATCTACATAAGATATTCATGAACCAAATTTTTAAACCAGCAATTTTCGTGCACTGCAAACATATTTTCGTGCACTGCAAACAATATCTACATAAGATATTCAGGAAATTACGAAAGAAAGGGGTCAGTCTATGCTGCACTGCTAATTTTCGTGCACTGCAAACATATTAACATTCCAAATATTCAGGAAATTAGGAAGAACAGTGGATAGATTATACTTACAGTGGCCAGATCTAGAGATGAAGATAACAGCACAGCAAAAGCACAGCAAGATTCCTAATATCGAGAGATGAAGACAACAGCACAGCAAGAGCAAGGGCCAAGGGGCCAGATCTAGGTTAGAATCCTCTAGATCTAGGTTAGATTTCTAGCACATACACAAAAGTAACCAAATAATTAGAAAAATCGAAATAAAATAGACAAAAATCGAAATAAAATCGAAATAATTAGATTTCTTACCAGATTAAGGCTAGATCTCGATAGATCTAGCTTAGCTCGAGAGTTAGGGTTCTCCAGAGAGATCTAGGGTTTCTCGATAGCCACATCCAGACGGCCCAGATCTAGGGTTAACACGAGAGAGAGAGAGAGATAGCACGAGAGAGGGAGAGATTTGTCTCTTAGAGTTAGGGTTAGGGTTCTCTAGAGAGTTAGGGTTCTCGAAGAGAACAGCCGGCGGCGAGAGACGGAGAGACGAGAGTGAGTGAGAGAGAGAAATTTTAGGGTTCTCTGAGCGTTAGGATTTTTATATACCCGAGGGGTATTTTAGTAATTTCATAAATAAAAAAATAACTAATCGGTTTTCGGGTCGGTTGGGTAACCGAACCCAATAACCGATAGCCGACCCGAAACCCGAATTTTCATAAGTTCAGACCCGATATCCGACCCGTTATTTCTCAAACCGAACCGAATGGCCAGTTCGGTTCGGTTCGGCCCGGTTTACGGTTTTTCAACCGTATATTGCTCACCCCTAGTGTCAGTCCAAGATAGTTACGAGCATATACAAGTTGTACGATCGTATATGACCTCAAAAACCGGAAGATCTCATGTATATTACTACTCATGTAATAAAAAAATAAAAAAGATTTAGACATCCCTATTTTTTAGAAACTGCATTAATAGGAATATGACTCAGGGCCGGCCCACGGGATTGAGTTGCGCTACCCAGAACTAGTTTTGGTTGCCTCTTGATTCTTATTGTAGGTCGATCTGGAGGATCACCAACGACTCCGACCTCTTGCGGGATCACGCTGACCCTAGGGGTTGCCCCATGTAGAGGAAAAGTTGTCCAAGTCCGAAGTCTTATTTGGTTTACTCCTGTGCCGACCTTGATAGGATCCTTAGAATGTCAAAAATTATTCATTTTCAGAGTGATTAAAAAATTAGTATTTATATATAGTCCTTAAAATATTAGATACGGACCTGGTCAGCCTCCATAGGGGTAACCACACAATGGAACGGGTCAATCTCATCTGGATCGCTTCGAACAATATTGTTAATTAATCAAGCCTACGTTTAGGCCTCGTTTGGTTCACGGAATGGAAATCAATTCCCATGTATTTTCCATGGGGATGGAAAAGTAGAATTCCTATCAAATTTCTTTTCCTATGTTTGGTTAGTGTAGGAAAGGAAAGAAAAAAAATATATCATTGTTCCAACAATATCCAATGTCAACGTAATTATAATGAAGAGTTAATTGGTAAAATAGGTAATAAATCAAGGCTACTTTTGTCATAATGTTTGGTAATTAATGCTGGGAAAGGAGGAGGGAAAATGAATCCCATGGGTCATGAGAGGAACCATTTTTCCTCCTATTTTCCCCCATGTCAGGAAAGTGTTTCCCAAATTTGTGGCTACCAAACAAAAGAAAGGAACAAGTTTCCTTTCCGGATTCCTTGAATCCGTGAACCAAACGAGGCCTTAAAGTGAGCATAGTTTACCATGTCAACTATGCAAACATGGATCCTACAGTTTCATATTCTACTTGCGACCAATGTTTTAAAAATCCGACTGTGGTTGATCCGACCAAGGCACTGGATCGGATCAAATTAGTTCAACAAGTTGGTTCAATCAGTGGTTCAACCACTTGGTTGACTCAAGTGGTCCAAATTAATCTCTTATGGTCATTAATTTTTTTACAAAAATACTAACTTTTAAACAAAACTGGATCAATACTGAACCGGACCAAAAAAACGACGGTTCACGGGTGAACCGGCCGGTCCGGTCCGGTTTTTAAAACATTGCTTGCGACATTTGAGTTGATTTCGTGATAGCAACTCACGATAAATATAAAGCTCGATGAACGCAACAAAATCGGGATTTAAGAGGACAATAAAGAAGACCTGTTCAACATTGAAAGTTACAAAGTAACTTGCAATTAATGTACATGTCCAGCTTCTTATCATTTTCTTGTTAGACCATCTCCAGTGGTGATTTCTAAAATTGAGTTCTTATCCTACTTGACATTGCACTTTAAGGAGATTTCTATCCTAATTTGAAGAGTTTCTACATAGAAATTGTAGACATACAAAAATGCTCTCCAATGGTTCTCCATTTCTATTCTATGTGTCACATAGTAAAAGCACCAATTTAATAGTATGGGGCCCAATAATAATTGTCATGAGAGATTGGAAAATTTCTATGAGAGTTTCTACAGGTAGAAACGAGAAAGTTTCCATCCTACATCATTGCCACCTAGGATAGAAATGGTGATAGAAATTACCATTGGAAGAAATTTTTTCTAAAATGAATTTATTCAATAGAAATAGGGAAGATAGAAACCCCCATTGGAGATGGTCTTATGCTTGCTTCGAATCTACAAGGCTAACGAACCAGTTTGGGCAGCTCTTGTCATGACCACAACCTTAAGGCCACTTTTGGTTCGCGGAAATAAGGCCTTGTGATATTCTGTTTGGATGTTCCAAAATAAAAGAAAATGGTTCCTCCCATACTAAAGATTCGCTTTTTCTCTCAATTTTTTGTATTTATTAAAAAGAAAAATTAGGACTAGAATATTCATGTTCAAACATGTATTCTAACTGTATCGCTTAGTTCTAATCGGGACGACGTTCGTGGGGCCCGCAGGCGAGCTCATTCTGGTGATTTTCTGCAACTCCGTTTTTGTAATTTTTAATGCCGGTTTCATCATTTCCAATTTGTTTATATATATACTAGCGTCAAGCACACGCGTTGCTTGTGCAATATATTTTAGAAATGTTATATCATCTTATTCAGCAAATGCAACATCCAACAAACTTAATTTTAAAAAAATACTATTTTTAATATATTTTTTTCCGTTATAAATGGTATAAATACCATCTTGTTATACCATCTCTCAAATTTATAATTTAAAGTAAAACAAAATCCAATCTACCAAAATCTAAATGTAAATGAACAAATTCATAAATTATTGGACAAATTAAATAATATATAATTTAAATAATCAATAAATAATATGTTCCACCCTTTATTCTCAACAAAGTTGAGCCGAAGAAGCACGAACATTCCGCAAGGAAGCACAACACTCCAAAGATCAGTGTCTATACCATTTCAGACATATCGACACAATACAAACACTCCAACATAGTAGGGGTGCAACTCGGGCGGGCTAAACCCGAGCCCGTTCGGGTAAACCCGTTAATGGATTGGATTAGGGTTGAAGATACTCGGGTTCGGGTTCGGGTTAAAATATTTGAACCCGATCAAAAATCGGGTTGGGCTCGGATTAATATGTCGGGTTACCCGAAGAACCCGAAACCGGACTTATATATATATATATATATATATATATATATATATATACTAGTATGTCACCCGTGCGATGCACGGTTTGTATATTTAAAATTATTTTAAACCGCAAAATAAATAAGTGAATGTTCTTGATATTTATTTAACATTTGAAATTAAAACAAAAGTTAGAATAAACTCAATTTTGAAATACATGTAAGATAACATTATATTAATATGATTATTTAGAAATTAAATTTTAGCAACGTAATTATCATTAGTACTATGTATGTAATTCACAAAATATCTTGGACCAACATATATTAATATGTTTTTGAACGAATTATAATAATATATACCTCAATGTAAATAAAATAAAACGATAAAGTCTATTTTGATGACATAAAAGATAACATTTCACTTACTTCTACAAATTTTGAAATACTTCATTATACACAACATTTGTTGTTGAGTTACATTGATCTCCATCTTCACTGCATATTAAAATCTTCAATCCTTTCTTACTTGTTACCCTTGAAACCGCAACATATAATTGTCCGGGTAACCAACCCATCTGCATATTGCCATTGCATCTTGGTAATTTTGAATCATGTACCGGGCACCTCCTGTAAAAGAAGATGGTAGAATGACTCTTTTTCCTTGAGTAGTCGGATCTGTTTCACCTCGTAATAATGCATCTGTAAGACCTTTATACATCTCACATCGTAATTGTTTTTGATGCGTTCGAATAAATTTTAATCTTGCAGATTCAACCATTGTATAAGCATCAACAAAAAATTGTTACATAAGTCTTTTAGTAGCAAATATGATAGAAGGCTCATTATCCCTTTCATGCAGTCTATAAGCAAACCATTCTCTAGTACTTACTCTCCTTCTTCCACCATTACCTCTATTTGTTGATTCAGATAATTGAATGTCTTCTCTATAACCATCTTCACCGTAGGAAAAGATCAAGGGGTATTGTAATGCTAAATAAGAAGCATGTAACTCATTTATTCGTTGTAGGTTCCCAGCTTGTGTTTCAACCATAATATCTCTATCACCTAAGCATTCATCAAGATCTCCAACTATCAAAGCAGCAACTTCAGAAACTGTAGG
This sequence comes from Iris pallida, assembly GCA_029216955.1. Taxonomy (NCBI): domain Eukaryota; kingdom Viridiplantae; phylum Streptophyta; class Magnoliopsida; order Asparagales; family Iridaceae; genus Iris; species Iris pallida. The sequence continues at coordinate 27,520,395 of JANAVB010005597.1, read as the reverse complement.
TAAATTATACTGTCGTCCATCTCCATGTCTCCTTCCTATCAATTTCAATCGGACGCTTGAATTACCTCCTTCACATATTTTTTCGCGAGCCATTCTAAAAGACTTCACTAATATATTATTTTGATCAAACATATCCTTCAACTCACGTACAATTTCTGCATGCAAATTATTAATATTACCGTTCTTCCTGAAAATAATATAAAAATATATAAGATAACTGAATATATTAATAATCAATGATCAATATACAATTGTACATATCTGGGAAAATATTCGATAAATACCTAACAGCTTTCATTCTGTTTTGAATTTCATTTTCTGTATCATAAATATATAGCTGTGCAAATTTTGGACTTGAACCTTCAACGGGTAATAAACATCCTAATAGATGGTAGTTTTGTCCATGCATTCTAAAAATTGGTGGAGAATTTCCTTGATTTGGTTCCGGATCAACCTTGCCTCCCATTGAAGTGAATGAGAACATGCTGTTATATGATCTTATATTTTCTAGAAAATGTTTGCTCTTATCACTCACACCATATAATAGATCATTTAAAACTTTAGGCGGTCTCTTCATTGGTGAAATTTGAATCTTTCCTTGCATACAACATAAAGAGTACGTCGGATTTTTGCATTTGTAGGAAGACTGAACTCTCTCGTCATACCAAAAGTGTGCACCACAAAAGTTACATTTATAAGTTGGATCGCCAATATCCCAATAATCTGTCAATAAAAAATACCAATAAAATATAAATAAATTACATAATCCATAAACTAAACTAATAAATACACATATAAACACAAACACACACACACACACACACACACACACGCACAAACACTCACACACAAACTTTTATAAACTAATACCAATTTTAGGATTTACATGTCCATGATCAAATTTACAATCTCCATTCGTCAATTTAACAACAACTGCAACAGAAAAAAAAAAGAAATATTAAGCAATCGTTTTATTTCAAAAAGCTGAAACTAATTTCCTTCTAAGAAAAATTGAAATAAATCACAAAATTTAAATAGTTGAATTTTAGAAATAAATTAGGCTTACAACATACTTGAAGACTCCTCATCTGCAGTTAAATCAATCGTTGTTAAATCACTATTTTGCTGCAAATTTGAGATTGTATTTTTCGAGCAATATAGTGAACTTTGGTTCATTGAAGTAGACAAATCAACTGCTTCACTTGATCCACACACTGCATAATATTAAATGAAATTCAAAACTTTGCAAAAATAAAATATATAAGTATGTATGTATAATTTAATAATAAATATCAACCATACCATTCGTGATTTCGCTAAAAGGATATGTAGACGTATTCAACACATTATTAAACAATACGCTGCTAGAATACAGCTGTTTGCCATACGGATTTAAATCTTCTGCAAAAAAGTAAGGAAAAACTTAGAAAAGTAATAACAATACAATAATGATATATAATATTTTATTTATAAAAATAGTAAATTAGGCTCTAATAAATTATTGTAACACATTTTTTAGTATATATATTTTTTTTTTTAGGTTTGGGAAAAAAACTCACTCGAATGACCATCATCATTAGTTTGAAAAATCACTCTCGATGGATCAGAGTGTACTTTTGTAAATCTCTTCGTCGAGTAGTCAAATGAATTTTTCTTCTGAGAAACAATTAAATCCGCAGGCTCACTTGACCCACATACTGCATACCAAATCAACATATATATATATGTACATATATATTGTTAGATAGATATGTAAAAAACATTAACCATTAAATACTTTGTAAAAAAAAATCATAACTTACCATTCGTGATGTCACCGAAAGGAGATCTAGATGATGGACAACTGGTCATGTTCGAATCGTTCCCACAAAATACGTCCGATTGAAATTTTTTCTGGCTTGATGGAGGCGTAAATTTACCTAAGTCCAAATCTATATTTTTAACAAAAAATAAAGAATGATTAAGTAAAATTTCAACAAAATTTAAACGTAAATTAATAAGAATTTTATATATATATATATATATATATATATATATATATATATATATATATATATATATATATATATATAAGTTTTTATATTAATATTTTTTATCTTCCATAAATGGTGGTTTTGGGGAGACCAAAAAAATTGCTGAAACGGTGGTTTTGGACTGTGGTTTTGGGGAAACCCAAAAAATTGCTGAAACCGTGGTTTTAGCCCACAGATTTTTTAGACCATGGTTTTAGTAGCCCACGGTTTTACCAACCGATGGTATTAGGGAGACCTCAGCATTGAATGGTAAAAGAATCACTTCATTTTTTTTCTTATCCTCTTTCCATTCGTACGTTTCATCTTTCCCAAATTTGAGTTACATTTGGTTTTCTTTGGTTTGTAATCTCTTAATTCTTTTTTTTCCTTTAATCTTTGTCTTTCCATCCGTATGCTACATCTCCATCATAAAATCTACTTGTTTTTTTTTATTATAAGCATGGGAAATGGAATTTAAATGTTTATTTTTCGTCCGAATCAAAATTTTTTGTTCTGGATCTAAGCTACATCTCCATCATAAATTCGTACGTTTCATCAATAGTAAGGCCCATCACACATTATTTTATAAATTAATATTCTTTACTCAGCATTTTTTTTTTAATGTTCAAATGATGTATGAACAACTATTATTCTAGATGTCCAAAAAACAGTTGTAATTAGAACAATATTTAATATAAACATTATACAATTCCGATTTCCGATCTATAATGTTTTAATAATCAATATGTTTTAAATTGTATTATTTAGTTGTGTGGCATCCATCATATGTAAATATGTTTAGTTTGTATTGGGAAGACAAAAGTAATCTTTTCCAACAGTTTGTTGCTAAGCATTTTATTTTAAAGTATCTAATGATAAAGTATCTAATGATGTATGGACAACTGAATTTTAGATTTTAAAAAAAAACAGCTTTAATGGCATCATATCTAATATAAATATTCTGCTAAACCGATTTCCAATGTATACATACATACATGTTTTAAACATAAAGCATTTTTTTTTAATGTTTAAATGATGTAAAGACAATTATTATTCTAGATTTCCAAAAAACAGTTGTAATTAGAACAATATTTAATTTAAACAGTATACAATCCCGATTTCCGATCTATAATGTTTTAATATTCAATATGTTTTTTTATGGAGACACTAAATTTAGAAGAGGAAATTCAAGTATTTTGAATGATATTTGTTTCTTACCTTTTTTTGCATAAACATTTGTTTCAAAATTAACTTTTTAAGTTTGATGAATTTAAATTGTATTATTTAGAATAATGTTGTACATTGGCATATTAACTGCGAGCAAAAACTTTGTAATATTATTATTAATATTTGTACAATTTAAATAAGTTTAATGTAAATAGTTATTACTAATAAATTATATTAGTTTGAATTTTAATGATAATAACAAAAGTACAATTAACATTAATGAACGGCAAAGGCTGACTTTTGAATTTTAATGATAATATTATGAACCTATATTTTGGTTGTTAAACATCATCATTTGATGTACGGCATTTAATGAGATTCCAAGGGTGATAATGTATATGTTGTATGTCCAGCTCTTTTTTCATACAATTGAATTTGTAGAAAAATAATTTATATGTTTGCATGTAGTTTGCTGCTTTAATATACCATCTTAATTGTATATATAATCAACTTTTAATGATGGTAAAATGTCATTTCTTATTTGTAGTAATGTTTCATTGTTTGTATTAAATTAGATTATCTAATAGCAGCAAAAAAGGATTATATATAATCTCTTCAACTACATATTTAACACAAATGAAAACTACATTGAGAATAACATAAGTTGATGTACGGCATTTAATGAGATTCCATGTCTTGTAATGCTAGTAACTGAGATGATTTCCCTGTTTTCTATACACATTGCACTGGTCAGATTTTCCTAAAACCTGAGTTTGTATTCTCCCTAATAAACTGAAATGAACTGGTTGTGCATGAGATAATGTGAATCATTGATTTCCTTTACATTCCACTGTTTCAAGATTCTTAGGATACTCAATCCAGTTCCATATTATTTTTAGCTCCCCAAAACCGGGGTTACAACTTCGTTTATATTACTGTCATTTGTTTGCTGCTTTAATATATCATTTTATTTGTATGAGAAATCAACTGTTTATGAGTGTAAAATGTCATTCCTTATCTTTCTTAATATTAACAATCTTGAACTTATTTGTAATAATGTTTCCTTGTTTTTATTAAATTAGATTATCTAATAGAAGCAAAAAAGGATTATATAAATTCTCTTCAACTACATTTTGATCACAATTTTTAACACAAATGAAAACTACATTGAGAATAACATAAGTTGAAGCCACACAAAATGTTCTTTTAAGAGCTGGCACAAAATGTTCAGCACCAATGAGAATAACATAAGTTGAATAACATAAGTTCAAGCTCACACAAAATATTCAAAAACGTCAATACATGATTACAAAGAGTTTCTTTTAAGCTAAATGATATTAAAAGCAATAAGGATCAAACTAAGGTAATCTTCATTCCTTCTCTTTCTTTATTTCAATCTTCATCTTCTTTGATCCTGCTGTTGTTGAGTATGCATCAACCAATGACATCTTCAAGCCGGAATCTTCAGGAGTTTCCACAGACTCATTATCTTGTGAATATTTAACATTTGGTGTTGAAATCATCTCTCCACACGATCCAATCTATTCATTCATATCAAAACTTATAATACATTGTGTTGTAAATGAAAAGAAAATGACTAATTAAAGGAAAACTTGTTTACCATTTCGAAATCATTATCCTCTTCAACAAATTTGAAAAGATATCAGATTCCTGTAACCAAAAAATTTTCAACAGAATATTTTAAATCAAAATTAAAGTAATTTCAAACAACCAAAAGATTAACACATACCTGACTATCTTTAAATTGTTCAGAATATAGTGAAATTAGTCCTTCATCGGTAGTCAACTTTAATACCGTAAATGATCCAGTATAATTACGTACTTGTTCAGATCGTACTTGAATTTTGAAGAAAATTCTCAAGCCAACTAAATTTTGTATTTCCTCTGGAACTTTCTTATCATTTTCTGATTCCTACAATTTTAAAAAAGACAAATTTAGGTATAGTCCAGAAATTCTCATATATGTTTAGAGCTTATTTGCAAACGTACCTCTGTCATCTTCTTTTTTAAGTCCAAAGCCTTTTTTCCAATAAGCTGAACGCATTCTTTGTCCCATAATAGTAAATCAATTTCTCCGGTTGTGTCAATGACACGAACATTAATTTTGTACCTGTCACATAAAATTGTATTTAGGTTTCTAGTAGAATAGTAGTTGAATTTAGCTTTCAAGTAGAATAGTAATTGGGTTTAAAATGATTGTAGGTTATTACCTGATGTTAACATCTTTTTCAAATTTGTCACATCTGTCACAGTAAAATAAATCGCCACATTTATCTAGTTTTTTTGGACATTTGTTACACGATAAATACCACCAAGCATTCTTTAATACAACTTCAACAATTTCAGCATAAACCCAAAAGCTTCCAATCTGATAATCAATAATAAAAAATCTAGATTAATATTCTAATAAAGGTAAATTATGTAATAAAATATAATTATCAATTGTAAATGAAAGAAATATATACCTCATGGTTATCTCTCAATTTCTCAATGGTCCTAACTATAGCCTGGCCACTTGATAATTCATTTTCAACCAAATTTGTAGAAGTAAGTGAAACTGTACTTATAGTGATTGATTCACTACTTTCCTCAACAATCCTTCATGAAGTGGACAAATATTCATTAATTTAATTCTGAGTACTAATGTAAATTATAATAAAGCAAACAATAAATTTTAGTATCACAATGATTTAGTTACCTTGCTTTAAAATTTTCAATATCTGGAATGTCAACACCAAATATCAACCTTGAAACATAGAAGGTGTTGGATGCTGTAACTTGTCCTAATCGGAAAACAATGCAATTTAAACTTGTATTAAACAATTTTATAAATTTGGAAATGAAGAATGAAAATAAAATTATATTACATAAGAAATAAATTATACCATGGTTTATTACCTCTATATAATTTGGTACGAAACATCTGTAGTATTATACAACAGGTTCATTTCTACCATTGTTAACGTAAGAAACCATATCATCCACCAAATTACCCCACAAAGTACATGGCAGACGATGTTTCCTATAAATAGAAATGAATTTAATTTTTTTGTTAATTGTATAGATAATGTTAAAAAAAGAATATTAAAAAAATTAAATTATTACTCATTGTCCTCGAGAGTAATATCCATAAGTCGTGTTGGTCCATCTTTCAAATCCCTTTGTTGGGGAGGATCTAATGAAACAACTCGTCCAATAATATCTGAAATTGATGGTATTTACAAATAACATTAAATTTGATGAAATAAAATAATTTCATATTTGTAATCACAAAAATAATTTAACAATGTATTTACCAATAAGTTTGTTATCATCTAAAGATTCTTCACTTGTAAGATCAGAAAACTTTTGAAAACTAAAAACAAATGAAGGAAATTTATCGTCAAATATTTCAACAACTTCCGTTTTTGCCAAGAATAATATCTTGTATTTATTTGCGGTTGTTTTGTATTTCATGTTGTTATTTGTAACAACAAAACAACGAACAACATAGACTCTTCTCTCATTCAGCAAAGGTTGAAAGTTGGAGATTAAATCTTTTTTAATACTTGCATGAATTCGATCTCCCTGCAAAGGAAAAAAATGAAATCAGTACAAAAATATTTATGCATATAATTTATTCAAGTATGCAGCTAATTTTATTATCATTGAAATACTGCAAATATCTATAATTATGAAATCATTGGTATTATTTTTTATTATTCAAGATATTCTGTGAATAAATTTGTTCGTGGAATCTGTTAATTTTTATTACATGTTGGTAAATTATCATCATCATATTTTTTAATTTATTTCCTAAGTTGTATGTACATTTATGGATATATTTATATATAAATGTTGTTTTAATATTTAATTTTATTTTCAGCTTTAATTTCAGTTGGTACAAATGACGGTTAAGGAGGTAACTGTCAGTTAGTATCATCATACAATTATCTACATTCGGCTATTGTCAAAACCATTGGCGTGGCATTCGTTGCAGCCATTGGCCCATTGGCAATGTGTTCGTGTGATCTGATGTTGTAAAAGATGCTCACTTTTTATGGTATTTGTGTTTTTTTTTCGTCGGAATCCAAAACAATGTGTTTTATCATTTAACACATTTCGTTCGATTATCGCTAAAACCATTGGCGAGGCATTCGTTGCAGCCATTGGTTCATCGACAATGATGATTTGACATCCAATGGCGAGGTATTGATTGCAGCCATTGGATGGTTAATCTAAATCTGAGTCTACAGAAGTTTTTTACATTATTATACATCATCAGACAAACAGAAGAATATATAAAAATTTGGGGAAGATGAAACGTACGAATGGAAAGAGGAGAAGAAAAAAATGAAGTGATTCTATACCATTCAATGCTGAGGTCTCTCCCAATACCATCGGTTGGTAAAAACGTGGGCTACTAAAAACATGGTCTACAAAATATGTGGGCTAAAACCACCGTTTCAGCAATTTTTGGGATCTCCCCAAAACCACCGTTTCCTAAACACGTTAGATGCTAATGGTTGAACTTAAAAATTAACAGATTCAACGGACATGTAATAAAAATTAGTTTCACACACTGTCAATTAGTTTCAGATTTCTAAATTGGTTTTCCTTCCATCCTTTTAACTGAGATTTTGGTTTTTTTTCCTAATGTAAACTAAGGTTTGATTTCCTTAACTTTGGTAATGCTAGTAACTGAGATGATTTTCCTGTTTTCTATACCCATTGCACTGGTCAGATTTCCCTGTTTTCTATACCCATTGCACTGGTCAGATTTTCTATAACCATATGGTATTGTTTTTTTGTTTTATCATTTAACACATTGCGTTCGTATAGTTGAAACCATTGGCGGGGCATTCGTTGCAGCCATTGGTACACTTGACATGATGATTTGGCATTCGTTACAGCCATTGGTCCATTGACATGATGATTTGGCAACCATTGGCGGGGTACTCGTTGCAGCCATTGGTCGGTTGTACTAAATCTGAGTCTATAGCAAAATTTCTCAACCTTCGTTTTTTTAATATTGCTGACAGCTGTTTAATCATTTGTACTATTTCGTTATGTAACCATATGGTTTTTTTTCTAATTGTTTCTCAGAATAAACAACCATTCTCACTCTACCGGGTTTAAATTTTCATTTCCTATTGCTTGCAGGTGTTTAAAAATTGTACAATTTCGTGTGAAATGGGTTGTAATAATATATGTTGTTGTAGGAAAAGCATTTGTTCTATCTTAACCTAATTCTGAGTTTAGCTAACGTAAACAGAATTGCAGAATGTAACTGGTTTATGGATAAATAAAGTTACCTCAGAATCGTGAAATACACATTCGAGACTGAATGGTTGCCCTTTTCCTCCGTATCCGGGTACATCATACATACGAATAAGTCGAACTTTCAAATTCTAGAATGTTTTCGATGGACTGATCTCACGAATTAGAGAGAAGAAAGGAGCCATGGGTGAAGAATTTTTTTTTCCTTTTCTGAAAGCCGGGAGAGTGAAAATGGTTGCCAATTTTCACTGTATTTATAGCCAGTAAACTCAGACAGATTATTAATGTAAATTATGTTGGGAAACTCAACAGTTGTCTTGGTTCTGGAGAAAAGTGGATTTGGGTATGGTTCAGTTCAAATTTTAACTTCTTTTGTTGTAAATTGCATGGGTTTAATTGTTTACAGCTGACTTTAGGCGGGAAAATGGCTGTTGTGTTTAATTTGAATAGTTTGAATTTGTTTAGCTGAGAAAAGTGGACTGTTTTTTTTTTTTTTTTTTACTTTGGCTGAGTTTGGGTGGGAAAATGGCATGTTTGTAATTTGTTCCAACTATTTTGCTATTATATATATATATATATATATATATATATATATATATATATATATATATATATATATTTTCATACTTCTTAAATAAAATAGTTTAACTCCTTATCCTAAATCTTATTTCAGTTTGTAATGATTAAGACTTGATTGGTATCTGATTATGAGTTTAATATTACTTTTGTTTAAAATTATTTCAAATATTATATTAGAGTCCGATAAACCCGATGGATCCGATCCAATCCGAACCAAATCCGATCCTCCGGACTTGGTCTTGGGCTTCATATATTGAACCCGAGGTCGGATCGGACTTGGGCTCGGATTTGACTTATGATTCATTGGGTTGGGCTCGGGTTAACCTCAAGCCCGACCCAACCCAACCCGCCCGAGTTACACCCCTACAACATAGACTTGGATATGCAAAAATCAATGTTATTCCCATGTTTTCGTATCCGTGCCCGTGAAACATAGGAACATATACATATTTTGTGATGACCTTATAAATTTCTTCTTCTCTTGTGTAGTTTGCTTCTTAAGTTCATAAATTGGTATTTCCAAATCTTGCGTTGGCCAATCTCCAAAGTTTGTTCTCCTAAGATCATCTCTAATTCGTTCCTCAAAATTTTCGTCAATTTGAGGACTCAATATAGAATACTCGTATATTATTTCATCCTCAAAATTTTACAACTCCAACCATCTATCCTCAAACAGTAAACAGCTGATATTTATTTCTACATAAACATATTTTCTTACAAATAATTTAATATAATTATATACATTGTATTATTGTACATTAGTTATACTTATATATATTATTAATATAATTTTCAATAGCATCTCCCTAATCTCATTAAAGTTGATGAAGTTCTAATATCAAAACAACTCGGAAAAGTCAATTGACTTAATATCTACTGTGCAAAGGAGCTCATCACGAGACACACACTCGCACAAATGAAAATTATGATGTTAGATTTGGATTCCTTAAAGAAACCTAAATGACCGTTAAAATTGAAATCCATGAACAATACAATTATGGAAAAATGGCTTGTGGTGATCAGACTTGGCAGACTCTGCAATCACCTGTTGTCATTTCTCATAATTTTAATATATCATAATATTTTCAAGGTGGATTATCTGATGACTTCAATACTACTCTTAGTAGATTTAATATGTTTCAATGAGAATGCGGTAGAAATGAGGATGATTTATCACCATAATAAAAGCGTTTAGACTATTTAAATTTTAATGTTGTTGTAACATCTAGACTTTTTTTTTACTTCAAAATTGTTGTTGGTGGTGTTATTTTAAAATTTTGATGTATTTTCTAGAGGTATTTGTTCATACTTTTTAATTCAATATATTTTATTTTTAAAGGTTGTATAATTATTTTATTATTTTTTGTCAAATTATTTATGCGTGAATTGTAATAAATATTAGTTGAAGACAAGAGTACTTTTAAAAAGTAAATTAAATCTTATTTTGTTGATGAAATAAATCTAATAAACAAAAAAAAAATAATAACTTATATATATTCAATATTGGACTCTATTGTAAGATCTCAACAATAACCTTTTAATGGTATAATTATTATATTAATTATATTTATAATAATGTTTATTATTTGAAGGATATGTTATAAATTAGTTATAATTTGAATGTCAAAATTGATATTTAAATAGTGGATCCTCAAATTTAAAAACTTTCTAAAAAATTCTTCTCAAATTTGAGGACCTATTTTATCACTACTCAATTTTTTTTTTCTCAATTTGAGAATATATTGTAGTAAGAAAATCTTGAAATAGATATATTGAGGGATGGATTGGAGATCTAAATCGCCATAGTTTTCAAATGGCACACGTGTGGTTGTGCTTGTAGTGGATCATGGTCCATGCTTCTCGACAACAACCATCACTTAATCAACAACGCTGCTTGCTGAATCAAGAGGAAAAGACCGTGCGTACGGACCACATTGACGTGGCGATCCCTTATTGGAAGTGGTGGAAACCAATGCTAGCAGAGGGTGGCTGAAGCCAATAGGAAGGTCACGTTCGTACGCTGTCCACCACCTCCTCCCGTTTCGCCAGACATTTTGATTAAATCATATCACTGTATATCATCAATGAATATGTTCGCCACAGCACAAAACTTTTTTCCCTCCTACATTTGACAAGAACTTTACCAAAGTGTGCGTTACCTAAAAGCAACAGTATTCTAGAGAATCTCACAAATATTTATGTATCTCTACCAATATATTGAAATTTTGCAGGAACCTAAACTACAATTTTCCCTTTTCTAAATCAAATATTTTTCAACAAATAAAGAACAATGTAGAAAGATATTGTCTATTTCTGTGTTTTAACCATTTGTCATAATCTAAAACTATCATTACTAGGCTGTGTATTGGATTTTAAACTGTAAGAGGGCTCTTACATGTAGCATTTCACGAATATTTCATGAGTGGAAGACGATTTTTCCTTGAGAATTAGTGACAATCAAGAGGAGATGACACTAATGTTTGGCGCTTGATATGAATCATTCTTCATAAATTGTAGATAAATTTGTCGACATTAGCTAGAGGCTTGTGGCACAGGGACAATGCCCTTTCGAAGCCATTTGGATGTCTAATTCAATCAAATGTGTACAAAAATAGTGAACTTCAACTTGGCATTCAGTATAACAAGTACTAGATTACTTGTTAGGTTCAAACTACTGAGTGGTGAATGTTGGATGATACCTCATTTTCGGTTGAGCGTTCAAATTGGGGGTGAAAATGGAGTTGGTAATTTAGTCTCACATCGGTTAGACGGTAGGATCATGTGGTGTTAGATAATTGGGATTGGTTCAGACCTTACATGAGAATTCTCTTTTAAGTTATATGGGCTCAATTCAATATCGCATCTTATGGGTCAACTCCGGTTCGGATCACAACGCGTTCCCAACAAGTGGTATGAGAGTCCGTGGTTACGGGTCTGGTTTGAGCGGCTCTAATTGGTTTGAGACAGATGGTACTGAAAGTTCATGCATATCTGAACGGTTCATGCATATACACGGATATACACTCTCTTATAATGGAGTTGGTAATTTAGTCTCACATCCGTCAGAACTCAGAAGGTGGGATCATTTTAAGGTATATGGATCCAATTCAATATTGCATCTCATGGACTAATAGTGAATGGTAAGTACGGATCACACCGGGTTCCCAACAGTGAATAGTAAGTACTGTTTCTGGTTTTGTGATCAATTCCCCACACTAATTGTCCTTGTATTAAACTAAGAAAAGGTTCCATCACTGTGGAAGAGGAAAGAAAATATTTGATTAAACAAAGTAAAGAGGGAGGGGTGGATAAGCACATCTACTGTGTGTGGGGAGGAGGATTAGTAAATTCCAATGCTTTTCTGTCATGATAACAACATCCATTTGGCAGAGTTTCATTACACATATAGTCATATTCTCTTCTCTCTCTCTCTCTCTCTCTCCATTGGTCTCTATTTCCCTCTCAAGTGCTTCTGGAACTCGAATGTCAGTCTTCACTTCAGAACTCTGCTCCTCTTTATAACCATGTCCTTCTATTCTTCTGTTGAAGTTTTTAGGCTTTTTCTAACATGAGTTCTTCAGAAAGTTGGGATTTTTCTTTTCAAGGGAAGTTTATATATGCTCATTTTTGAGTCCTTGGTACTAAAGGTTTCAACTTTTGGTGGATTCTGACATGGGTCTCTCTTCAAACAGTGAAATCTGTCATGGGGATTTGTTGAATTTAGAATTTTTACTGCATTATGTTCTTTCATCTGGGCTTGTTAGAAAGTTGATGATTTTGATTGTAACAGTGAAGATTTTGCTTTATTTGGTGTTTTCTGACATGGGTTCTTCAAAAAGTTGGGTTCTTTATTGAAGGGAAGTTTATATTATGCCCATTTATGGGTCTTGGTGTTGAAAAGGTTTCAGCTTTATTTGGATTCTGACATGGGTTTCTCTTCAAAGTTCAAACACAGGAAAATAAGTTAATGGGCAGTTTTTTTTCTTCTGAAATTTAGAAGTTTTTGCACTGTGTTCCTTCATCTGGGTTTTCTAAAAGGTTGGCGATTCTGATGGCAAAAGTGACGATTTTGTTTTAGTTTGTGTGTCCTGTGAGTTCTACGCAGTTTCTGAAGGGTTCTCTCTTCGAATTGGAATTTTGGGACTTTATTTTGGTTATATGTGTTCAAAGCTTCAAAAATCTTTTTCTGGGTATTTGTTGAATTCTGAAGTTATTGCACTATTTCCTTCTGCATCTGGGTCTGTAAGCAAGTTCATAATTTCGACAGCAAGTCCATCCCCATGTGTGACTTCAGTAGAGATATTGCTTTATTTGGTGTTCCTCTGTCAGTTCTTGGCTAGTTCTGGAATTGGAATTTCGGTTTATGATTTCAGTCTCCGAGGATTTAGTTAGGCTATCAAGTTGTCGAGTAAAAAAGTTTAGGATGTTAAGTTGAAAAACTGAAATAGTTGAACGTATCAAGTTACAATTAAGCCATTTAGTTATCATAAATATACTACTATTGTACTCTTCGAGGGCTTTCAAAATTTCTTTGCATACAAATTACTGAGCTTCAACTTCAGGTACTGAAGGACCACTTTGAGGTTCTGTGGGCATTCTGCTACTGATTGGAGTTGAGTAATAGCAACTGAGAGTGCGTTAGGTTTCAGTGATGCAAGCCGCGATGTGCTTCAAAACAAATGGAGGAACCCAGGTGCCATGGTGGGTGGGATCCCAACCATTCTACGGAGAATCATTTGGCCAGTTGAAGGCCTTAACTGGGAATCATCACAATGGAGGAGATCCTCTACCGAGCGCTCCCCAAGGGATGTATCTTGAACTGCTGGCTGCAAGCGCAGGGAGAGAGGGTGGTGATACTGCCAACTTCTCAACAATTCAAGGTAAAATAATTTTAAGTTCCATCAAATGTTTTATGCTATTGCTGATACTAAGTACACAACTAATGTTTTAAAAAAATTTCAGCCACTGTTTTAAAAATCGGACCGGAGATAGATCCGGTGAGGACAGTGAGGACACTGGGTTAGATCAAACCGGTTCAGCCAGTAGTTTAATCCGGATTGAACCAATTGTGTAGGCTTATAATTTTATTTGAATATATTACATAGTACACAACTACACATATACTACTTATGATAAAATTAATCAAGAATCATACATATAAACTTTTATTGTATGTAAAGTCCAAACCAAAAGTCAAAAGCTAATTCCCAAAAAAAAAAGTTGAATTGGAAAAGTCAGTTTCAGACCGGTTTAAAATCCAACCGGGTCAGACGGTTCAGTGGTCTAACAGGCTGGATCGACCGGGTTACATAAAAGAAATCGATTTTTGGAAAAAACAGTGGATCGGTATTAAATCAACCCGAAAAAATTACTGGTTTACTCAACCGGCCGATCCGTCCTGTTTTTAAAACACTGCTCGCAAGCTAGTTGCGTGCTCTCTTCCTCTCAGGTGTCTAGTTGTAAGGATTAGAAGGATTACAAGAGATTATAGCTTCTTCTTCTTCTTTTCCTTATCACGGACATAATAATTCACTACAAAAGCATTACTTGTTTGTATGCTTCTGGTTTGATGTTTCATGTAAGAACACGTCGGTCTAGTTTCCAATAAAGATTATTACCTGGCATCTCTCGTGAGAGAGTATTCACAGTGGAGACACTCCAAATACATATTTCAAATTATTAAAAATTGTGTAAATTGCTATTTTTGGAGTCTCTCCTTGATATTAGCACAAGACAAATACTCTAAATTAACCCCCTCTTCTCTCCTTTCCCTTTTTATGTTCCTTGTTTGTCAAGAGCGGTTAATTTTGGTGGATCTAGGAATTAATGTAGAGAAGCTAGGGCACACTCTAAATTTGGAGTCTTTCTTAGCTTTCTAGTATTTTTCAAGTATGGACAAGTGTCCGCTGTAGTCTTCGAGTACTACAAAGTTTGACTAAAGTTAAAATCTGTTGAAAATGTGATGTGACCCGAATGTGTTGTAATGCGGTGTGATCCGAACCGAAGTTGACCCATGAGGTGCGATATTGAATTGGGCCCATATGCCTTAAAAGAGAATTCTCATGTAAGACCTGAACTAATTCCAATGATCTACAGCTCATGATCTCGATTCTCACCTCATATCCGATGTGGGACTAAATTACCAACCTTAGCACTCCTGGTACCTTTATCCGAGCACCCAGAAGATCCAACATATTGTCATTCCGATCCGTTCGACCACATAACCAAACCAACACGTTTATCAACACGTTCATTCATACCACCATTGTGTGACAACCACAACGTCTTGTTCCACCTTGGGCACGTCAAACCCACCTTTGAAGCCAATCTGTGCAGCATGAACGTTCAGCACAATCTGTGCCCAAATCAGCCCCGTAACCATGGACTCTGATACCACTTGTAGAGAACGTGGTGTAACCCGAACCGAAGTTGGTCAATAAGGTGCGATATTGAATTTGGCCCATATGCCTCAAGGGTTTGCTTGGATTGAGAGCTAAGAGGGTTAAGTGAGGAGAAGTTAAGTGAGAAAAAAAAAATCATGCTTTGTTTGAGGGTGGGGTTTAGGAGGGAGGATTATAGAGGGTTAAGTGAGGGTTTATTTCACCCTCCTTTGTCCTTTTTTTAACCTCCCAATTCGGAGGGTTAACGAGGGGGATTGAAGAGTTTTGTTTAAAAAGTCATAAATATTCTTTATTTGTTCTATAAAATATCATGATTTTTTTTTCAACATGTTCCGTACCTTCCTAATTTGTGAAAACATTTTGACAAGTTATAATCAAAATTTCAATCAAATTTAATTTTATGACATATGTAATAACGTTATTTTGGTAACTATCATATTTTTATTAATCCTCCACTCACTCAAAACCTCCAATCGCTTTTTTTTTTCCTCAATCCAAGTAGACCCTAAAAGAGAATTCTCATGTAAGACCTTAACCAATTCCAACTATCTACAGCTCAAGATCCCACCTCCTACTCAATGTGGGACTAAATTACCAACTTCATTGTCACCCCCTTCTGAGGGCTCAACAGAAAACGAGATACAATCCAACAAAATGTAGCACTTGAAATCTCTTCCACTGTGGATGTTTGTGAAAGTTATATTATCTTTTAATTAAAAAGAGATGTCAAGATTATTTATTACCGGGCTTCTCTCCATGAGAGATTTGAACATAATAAGCCAGTATTTCTGAAGAACTAGACTCCGGCATTCAAGTAAAAATTTAATTTCTGCTTACATTTCATGGACCTTCTCAATTTCTCACCTGTGCATTAAGAAACTTCATCTGATGCACATTCTTGTCATTCCCCTGACCCATTAAATTGAGATAATACAGGACTGCGACATGGCACAACTCAACTTTCGAGATGTAAGCCTCAGAATACCTACCCAGATAACAGTTCTACAAACTAATCAAATTCCCACTTATTGTTCCACCAATATCCTCAATAAATCCAATACTTACCAAAATGAACAAACAGTACACAATTTACATTTGGGCTGACATCCATCATCACCATCATCAACGTGGTGAGAGTTATGCAAAAGAAACCCTTTCACATCTCTAGGGATTCAATTGTACAAAGAAAGACGCAGCCACCAAGTAAATAGATAGCAATAGAAGATCCGAAGAAGTAACTCGAAACCCTTTCACATCTCTAAGGACTACTTCTTGATGTATGGTTGGTGGGTTACGCCTACATAACATGAGTCCGATCAAATCAATGATTTAAACTGTACACCACGAAGAATTTCCTGCCACAAGTAAACCCAATCACGGTAGTGGCCGTTGAAGTTGAAATTGTCGGTGATCTAGCCTTGTTGTTGAAGATCATGTAGAGATTCTCAGATATGATCTGACATAATGTTGTTTTGTTATGAACTCATAATTAGGAAATTTCCCATGCTTACCAAAATAACACTCTAGAGAATACAACCGCAGAGGATTATTGAAGTAGGAAGGAACAAGTTCTTATGTTCTCCTTTGCTGTGTTATAATTGGCAGACTGTATATTATTACTATTTTTGTATCACATCGCCAAAACCTTTAAGTATAAAGGTGTTATTTATCATTAGATCTTTGTAGGATGTAAGATAGATGAAATCAGACACTTATGGGTGTTTAAAAGCAAGAACTGCATTATCTATTGACCGTGTTAAATGTGATTACCTAATTCCGGTGTAGTTATACTTCTTCATGCACACCAACGAAAAGCAGCAACCTTACCTACTATTCCTAGCAATGCCCATTATCGATGTTGGATTGTATCTCGCACGTGTTGGTTTGTATCTCGCATCCGGTTAGTCGCTCAAGTTTTGTTATGCCTTGATTGTCATTTCATTTGGGAGAGTCAAGTTCCGTGAAGTTTAGCTCCAGCATATTTTTGTCATATTACAGGTTGTCCACATTTCCACCACGACATTGTCTTGCCTACTTTATCTTCACTTTCTGTCCAAACTTGGAGTTCTTGACATCTACGCACTAGCTTGTGGGGGAGAGTAGAAGATATATGGTCTTATTTTTGTGTTTATTTATGTGACCTAAGAGTATCATTAGTTTTTCTACTTTTGATCCCACATTGGAAAAACCAAAACCCACTGTCCTGGTTTCAGATCATTTCTTACCACGGTAAATGCAGTGACTTTGGTCTTATTTCTGCATCAACTTCTCCGACTTCCCCTCCTGATTAATATTTTTTTACCACAGGAGATACAAAGTTTTTGTGCCTTATTTTTCAAAGAACCGGTCGCCCTCTTATGCTTCCCAATCCAATAT